>JZKD02S1674466.1:488486-502065 GCA_000966675.3 Picea glauca
TTTTACCATGTATGGGTTTCCTCGAGAAATATCTATCTCTGTGTTTCTCATATATGTGACTGATGCTGAATGTGTCATTGTTTATTTCCTTACATTATTGTGATCATCATTGAGTGCCTTGTAAAGATTTTAAAAGAAGCATAATTGTTTAAGCACGATAACAATTGATTCACCCCCCCCCTCTCAATTTTCCAACAAGTTACTCACTTTAGCCAGAAGATCATTGTTACAATGAGGCTCTAAAGGCCTTTTTAACACAATAAAATCCAAACCCTAACCCCGAAAGATGAAAATCCAAAAGGTTTGTGGGCCCCAATGGGGGTAATTGATACGTCAACTTCCTGAGAGCGTAACTTTTGCATATGATCTCTATTTGGGGCACTCGATACACCATTGGAAAGGTATAAATGAGAAGAATGATTTTTGACTGACCCAGGACAAATTGTTTGGCAATATCTTGGGCCACAAATCCCCAGAAAATGTCATTTAGGGCCTCAAAATGGCCCCATAAGTTTGGAACTTGAAAAAATGCTAAAAAATACCAAGGAGGAAATCTTTTTTTTGAGCCATTTGAATAGGTGGGTGGCCACCAACATCCACTTGGATCAATCCTCCCTCCTTAGGAAGAAATGGTGTCCATTGCATTGATTTCCCGGGGGAGAGAGGGAAGCGTTTGTTGAATCTGAATCTTCGTGAGTTGCTTGCCTTGCTGGAGAAGTTGTACTGCTTAGCTTATTGAATGTTGTCATGAACCTGTGGTTGGAAGGGTTGGACCTTTTTAAATAGTCTGGTTACATGATATTATTGTGTGTAGAAAGAATCATTGTGCTTTGCTGCAATCTTGTCAATTTGCTTCTGTTGGATATAAGGTGCTTGTACCGAGGCTGTAGTGGTTGCAGTGTCCTTCTGTGCACCTTTTGAACAGATTATGAAGAAGATGAATTTTGTAGTATGATATATTATCTTGCGACACTATTTAGGTAGGACAATAGTTGTAACTACCTCTGGTATTCTTTAGAGATAACCCCCAAGAGTAACAACGACTCTACGGGATCGAGACTCATAAACAACATGTTACTTCCACATATATGGTTGGCCCAAAAGAACATAGAAAAAATCCATCAGGGAAACATCACATAATACCTCATTCTTGAAGGACCAAATGTCATATGACAATCGACACTACTAGTTGACACAGAGATCCCGTCCTTGGTGAAGCCACCCGATGTTGTATGGCTACGGGTGTGGTGTTGTCGACAATCCCAACTGTTTGATGATCTCTATTGAGATGAGGTTCTTCTTTCTTCCTCTATCAACAATGAAATGAAATGGGGTCCCATTCACCCACTTCTGTGAAAGGAAGAGGCCCTCCCCCTCTTCAAGATCCATTGGTTCTTCTGGTTGAATTGTTATGGTTGTGAAAATAGCAGTGGGGTCTGCATCGATGAGTTTTCTTCTTCCAGTATTTTCTGAAACAGATTTTGAATCTGGGTTCGACTCTTTTTCTTTGATCTCAACTACTAATGATTTTTTTTAGTGACATTCATTAGTTTTGTGCTAGGGGATTTTGTGGAAATCACACCACTTTCCAGTGTCCTTCTTCATCTTTTTGTTACCCTTCTTTTCCTATGGCTTGAAAGGGTTTTTGGGAGGCTGTTTGTTAGGGTTGTCTTTATCATACTTTGGTTTTTGTAGATTTCCAAACCCAAACTCCCATTTGTTCTGGTGCCTAATTTTCTGCTTGATTTTGACAACATATTGATAGGCATATTCGAGTGATGTGATGTCTAGGAAATACATTTTGGTTTGGATGTATCTATGTAGAGCCCCATGGTATTTCAGAACCAAATGTCACTTGGAGTCTTTGATACCCAACTTGGTGTGCAAGGTATGGAAATTATTTTTGAACGACGACATTGTTTTGCCCCTCTCTTGCCACAGTGTGGTCCATCTCATGTATTGGTCGTCATAATTACCAACAGGGTAATATTGTTCCTTGACCTCATCCACAAAAAAATCCTAAGTGGGATTGCACCGATATATTCCAGAATCCTATGTGGAATGTTTCTCCCAGTTGGTTTCCCACCAATGTTTGACATGCAGGAGAACCTTAAGGAGTGCGAAGGTGATGCTTTCCCTGTCGGAGAAATTGTGAACAAAGAAATAACCTTCTAGCAGATTTAACCATTTTTCTAAGGCATATGCATCTATCTATCCATCAAATACAAGAATATCAAAATTAACTTGTACCTTCAAAGCCAAGGTGCCTCCAAAGTGGTCGCTTGATGAAGATGTGCATGTTGTATTCGGTAGGCATTGAAGGATGTGGGAAAAATTCTCCATTATTTTGTCCCTATGTTGTGTGAGAGCTTGCTCAAGCAACATATTAATAGAATATTTTTCTCTCTCGTTTTTCTTTTCTTCCTCCATGGAGGGTTTCTTAGGCGTGCAAGAGTGATTGTCTTCAAGAGAGACAATCTCGAGACCCAACTTGCTATACTCAGACCTTGTCGAGGACATGCACTGAAAAACAATCAAGAGCAGCCTGCTATGATACCACTGATCCATATTATTTTTGAGAGAGAAATGAAAGAAGAGATATCACAATGAAATACACATAAATATTTCCAGAAATAGAGAAATAGAGTAATACTTGATTTCTATTAATGAAAGAAATGTACAGAGACTGTAAAAATACAGAGTGAAAGACTCACTAGAATGGTGGAATCTTATCTCTGAGAAGAGATGTGAGGGCTACTCGCATTTGCTAGAAGATGATTGTTACAATGAGGCTCTAAAATCCTTTTTAACATAAGGAAAATCCAAACCCTAAACCCATAAAATGAAAAGACAAAAGGTTTGTGGGCCTCGATGGGGGTAGTTGATACGTCAACTTCTCGGGCACGTAACTTTTGCAAACGATCTCCATTTGGGGTGATCGATACACTGTTGGAAAGGTCTAACTGAGAAGAACGATTTTTGACTAACCTAGGACAATGGCCAAGGTGCATCCTGGGCCCCAAATCCCCAAAAAACATTGCTTAGGGCCTCAAAAAGGGCCCTGAAGTTTGGAACACGAAAAACTGCCAAGGTGGAAAACTTTTTTTCAAGCTAGTGGAATATGTGGGTGGCCACCGATATCCACCTAGATCATCCAAAGAGAAATGATTTAATCCATATCATTTGTTCCATGAAAAAGTGCATAGAGAATGTGAATATAGTGGTTGTGGATGATGTGTAGGACCGCACCAACACCGCACTTGGGGGGATTACCCTGGATATCTCCATCAAAATATCCCTAGGGAGTCTCATAGTCAATAATTGGTAGGATAGGGTTTCTTAGGGTTTTTTTCCTTGGATCATATTTGTATTCTATAGCTTGTGATATGGTGATAGAAGTCGTGCCTTCTGGAGGGACGATTTTCTCCTTGAGGAGAACTTGATTCCTTTCCCACTAAATATTTGTGATCAATAGACTCGAAAGGCATGTGTACATTTAATCTCTGAAGCTCTCTTCTAGAGATGCACTGTTCTAGTCAATTTTTGCATGTGGTTTATTTTTTATCATTTCTGCAACCTGACCTCCATAGGGACAAGAAGTGAATAAGCGAGATATGAATTTTGAGGAAGATCTTCACATTGGTAATCTATTAGGGCCCACTAACCCTCTCCTTTGTAGGTTTTCTCAAGTCAAAAATTCATTGTTAAGGGCTATCCACATAGTTAGTTTGCATCTTGTAGGAGCTTTGAATTTCCAGAGTGGTTTCCACCACCATTTTTTGTCCCCTAGGGCCTAATCCTCCTACCAGGCTTTGTATCCTAGTTTGACAATGAAACAACCATCCTTTGGGTTAAGGGTCCAACAAATATAATCTTATGATTCATCATCAAGGGAAATAAACTTTTTTCATAACAACCCAATATAAGTGTTCCATTCATTTGCGTGGTCATCTGTCAATCCCAGACTATCCGTATATTTCCAACCCCCTCTTCCTCTTTGTTGCAGATGACTAACATAGGCACCATTGAGGGTTAGGAGACCATGGTATCTAAGGGCATGGATCAAGGGGTCTGATAATGTGTAGTGGTTTCCCACACCAATCCATGGGTCCTCACCAAGTCAAATACTTTGACCATCACCCACTTTCCAGGATTTCTAGGTATCAACCAATAGAAATGCGGCAACAAAGGCCTTCCACACCAATGTGCCAGCGTTTATTTTATTCATTGTTCTAAACCACTCAACATGTGATTTGTTTGGGAAATACTTCAAGATCATAACATGAACCCATAGTGTATTTCCTTGTGTTAAATGCCATAAATTCCTTCCAGTCAGTGCCTGTGCATAAAGGAAAATTTCCTTTAAGGCCCATCTGTCAAATTCCTTTAGGATTGCTATCTCTAACCAATGCACTAGGTGTAATACTCCCTGGAGATGTTTTCCTACCCATAAGCATTGGAAACAAATCTTACAAATTTTCTGTAAAACACCTTTTGGGATCGCCATGATAGAATTCCAATACACAGGTATACTTTCTAGGACTACTTTTAAAACGATCAATATGCCTGCTTGTGATAATAGACAATTTACCTAGATCAAAATCTTGGCTTCTATTGGTGCAATTATATGTATAATATATTACCAAACATAAATTATCGACCGAGATTCATAATCAATAGAGTTGTTACATTATATGTTCCGGCAACAGGTGGTTTAACTATATATGATGAGTATAGTCTATATAAGAAAACACTTCCAAACCAAATACTTTGTTTTCACACTTTTCAAATAACACTCTCCACACATTTCAAAATTCATAAAGAAAAACTCATAAACAAGAGTATGATCTAAAGTTCTTGCTCAGGTGATGGACCTATTCATTGATGACCAATGAAAGAAAAAGATGAACTTTGATTCTATCTCCTAGATAAACTAAACTAATAGAAATCAACACTCTTCATACTCTTAAAAAGGAAACTCAATCAAGCTTAAAATAAATACCAGGTAGAGTAAAACACTCCATTATAGGTGCATGTAATGTGATAGATGGAGGTCTTGATTGTGCCTGTGTTTGCAAGATGTAGTCTAATCAATTATAGAAGAAAACATTAAGTGTGGTGGAATACTCCATTATAGCCTCATGTATGGTGAAATATGGAGATGCAACTTGTTCTCGTTTCCTGTAACAACTCAATTCAATAATAACTTGCAAGCAATCCCTATCTAATTTTCCAAACTTCTTCAAACTAATGATATTCATAAAGTAAATCGATGCAACTTGACAATTATGAAAGACTATTTCGTTCCTACACAGGAAACAAAGGTTTTTATGAGATGTTCCATTTGTTGTCTCATGTAATGCGAAAGATGGACTCTCAAATTGTTCTTGTACTGCCACACTTTGCAATAAATTCTAATAGTGAAATCAAAATAAAATAACATGAAATCAAAACAACAAGTATAGGAAATAAAAATCTATACTAATAATTTACTATGAGCTTACCAATCCGGATCGATGGACCCTTGTCTATTCCAACATGGAATCTTTTAGATCAATAGATGCTAAATTCTAAAACACACACAGGATCATTGAATTCAAGCTTATATTAATCTTCAACAAGTAAGTTTACAAAAAGAGTGTTCAGAAATCCAATCTGCAACATAACAATTCATCTTCCTTCCCCATGCCTATGAGGTCTTATTTATACATAAAATCCATGGAGGAATGGATGAAACAAAATCCCCAAACTCAGAAAACATTTTTTACAATTTTAGGATAAATCCCCAAAATCTGGGTTTTTCATCAATTTGGGCAGATTCGAGTTAGAGATCCACCCATATCTTCTAAAAACATTCGAATTTTAGAAACTTTCTAGCATTATTACTCAATCTTCCACATTCTAAACAAAACCCATATCATGGAATTTCTAGATTTGATACCATCTGCATGGAATTCGAGGTGCAAGTTGGCAATTTGAGATTTTTACTAATTTTTGCATAATCATTTCCCCTGAGATGGAGGTCCACACATGTGATATGGGTGAATTCCGACACATGTTTCCGTAGGTAGACATTTCTCTGGACAAAACCCATGTCTCTGATTTTCCTCTAGAATCATTCCAAAATTTCGAACTATATCTGGTACCGGATGAGCACATAAATAGGTATTGGGCGAGCACAACATTGGTATTGGACAATCACATAAATAGGTATTGGACAAGCACAACATTGGTACCAGACGAACACAAAATTGGTACTGGATGAGATGAGTATTGGATGAATGCTGAAACAAGTACCGAATGAATAGTGGTTGTTGTCATAAGATCTTCTTAAATAATTCAAAGTAATTAGAGAGGTTTAACCATCAAATATTCAATCCAAATCATTAATAAATCATCATAAATCATGATTAAACATAAGTTACCTCATATGTACACAATAATTTCTAAAGGATATGTATGTAGAGGAAAATAGGGAGAGAGAGCATATGCATTAGGCAAAATTGGTGAGGATATGGGACAAGATAAGGTAATTGGAGGTGACAAAAAGGAGGCTCAACATTTCCCCCATGCCTTATCCATTGCATGTCCTCATGCAACAATGATCTTCAAAATTTCAAAATTGATGGTACTACTCACTTGATTAAACATTCCCTGAAGTTCCACCCTTCTTCAGCTCCTTAAGTTCTCTTTTTAGTAACCTTCTATACAATATGAACCTCCTAGCCTCTGCTTCACACTTCTTACCCATGGAAAAGTAGTTATGATGGAAAAGTGAAGTAATGAGTAATAGATTATATCTGTTAGTGATTTGACATTAAGTCTTATCCAATCTATTGTGGATCATAGTTAGGAGAAAGGGATGAATGTGACTCTAATATGATTATAGGATAGTGGCCAAGAGTTTTCATAATGACTTTGACTAGTAGGACCCTTGGCTAGATTACCTTTAAAATAAAAGTGATATAATCATAATTTAGATCTCATTTGAAGAGAGGAACACATAAAAGAATACATCCCAAGATGATTAACTTGTCTCTTATCTAATTTTATAGAGATGAAGCTCTTCTTTCTTAGGTAGGGTGAATTACATATACTGAAGGTCCCACTTTCATGGAAACCTATTTATTTTAAAGATAGAACCCTAAAGTGGATACTTTAAGGTTCTTAAGAACATCATTCAAGAGATATAAAGGTCATCTCCTAGCCTTGATTTGATAATGATTTCTTCAAAATGAGACCCAAGGGTTTTTTGTTTAGTTTTAAGTGTGTCAATTTATTTTTTTCAAATCCATTTACCTGGCATATCCCCGCTGACATTAGGCCTATTCAGTACCTCGATGGGTTTACCTTAGTACCATACAAGCATGGCCTCATTGTGAACATGCATGTTCAGTACCTCGGTCAGTTTACTTGTTATTCCTGATACTTTATTTTTATTATATTACTCAAAACATTTAGAATTATGTATATTGTTCATTGATAGCTTTAAAGTATAAGGAAGGTAGGTGGTACAAGAGTGTTTTAGAATTATTAGGCACATAATTAATTGCTTTCAATTATCCCAAGGGTGACATCTTCCACATTAGCCTTAAATATCAACTATTCAATGTATAATGGAACATCTCGGATAATGACTAAGAGGTCCCTCTAGTTAATCCTATTAGGGTTCTCATGAAAGTCAATTGAGGTTTTGCAAGGGTGGTCCACCACATGAGGTTTTCATCAATACCTCCCAAGAGAAACTTGTAAAGATAAACTTGGATAAGAACTTGTTGAATCAACTAGGTTAGTATTAGAAATAATAGTGTCACCACTTTTCAATGGATAGTTCAATTATTAATCACTTTTTCATAATGATGAGGTAATAAGACATGTGCACCCATTATCATATAGAGATAAATGTGAAAATTTCTCCTTAAAGGATATCAAGGATGATTCATTTAGGGGTGAGTGTAACAATGTAGGAGGAAGATGTATATGAGAGTAAAAAAAAATTCAGCACAAGACTCAAATGATCCTTGATAGAAAGAACATTAAAAGATTAGCCCATACCTCCAATTATCTAAAGTGAAAACAATGTTAATTACAAGACAAAAATCATATCACTTTGGCATCAATACCAGAGTAGGTTTCTGCACTATCGGAATAGACATCACTGGAACAAGATTTTTCAGTACAGGAACATGATTTTGCAGTACCAGAACATGAAACTATTGTAATAGGATTCTGCGGTACTGGAACAAGATTTTGTAGTACCAAAATAAGACAGTATTGGAACAGGAATCTGTAGTACTAGAAAAGGACAATACCAAAACATGTCTTTATGGTCTTTAAAGTGGAATTTGCATACCTCACAGTGTGACTGGAATACTCTGAGTTTCAGGCTGTAGAAAATTCTTACAATCACTACTCAACAATATCGGTACGAAATCACATTGTACATGTTGAATTTGTTGACAGAAGTTGAAAAAGAATCTGGAGGTCCCAACAACCACTCCCCCATGCCTGAGTTTTTGCATGCCCTCATGCACATAATGTGAGACACTAAAAAAAATGAGGTTTGATGAGAGGGTTACGAACAACTGTTAAAAATAAACCAATAAAACTAATTAAAACTAGATTTTTATTCATGCTTAGAAATAAAAAAAATCGGGGAAAATGTCAAAATTGAACAATGCATACATTATTCATGATTTATTTGACCAAAAATTATTAGCTATGAACAAAATAATATGGAATTAACATTTAGTTTCAATTTATATTAAAAATATCACTTAATCGATCATCTTTGAGAAATAGTTGTCTTAAAATAGATAGGTAATGATAAAGCACGAATGCATCTTTTCTTAAGGAAAAAGAAGAAATTTGAGGAAATAGGTCATGAAGTACTCCCTTAAGTGTTCTCTTCCGTTGAAAAGGATTCCTTATCCTCTTTTGAAAACACTCTTCCAGTATTATGTGTGCATTCGGAGGATGAAGATATTATCTTCTCATAAAATTCCAAACAAAATTGTCATAACTTTTAGAAAGAAATCTACTAGAGGAACAAAAGATCTCAAACTGATTTCTTTGTTAAATTTTGACATTCCCATTTATGAAAAGTATGAAATATAGGTTGCATTGGACTTATATGCAACGTTTATATATTTATTTAGTATCCTACTCTTATTGAACAAAAGAAAATGTCCTTCAACTGTAGGAATACTTCCAGTGAAGCCATGTGCATAACATGGTTAGAAATATATTCATATTCGGGTTTAAAAGGAAAATTTTAATGCATACTAGAGTATGAAGGACCAATTGATTTGATGATGAGATCAAAAAATAATGAAAATTAAAAGAGTAGTGTGACCTGATAACTAATTGGAACCATCTTTCAATAGGATCATGATATTCTTGTTTCTCTTCTTTGTTTAGGTCACATAGCATGTCCTCCTTTTCCATTCTACACAAATTATCTTCTTCAAGATGATTGGTCTTTGGAGTACATACATGATCTACTGAGAGGCATGCTAAGACCTCCTCAATCTTAGGTTCCAATGGTTTCTCTCCATTTAATTCTATCCATGCTTCTTTAGTCTCATCAACAAATTTACAAGAGGAATCCAAAGGGACTTCTAAATCTTCTTGTGGAGAGACAAATAAATTATTTACTGTTGTCAAGATATGCTCTTCCTATGAGGCGGATATCCCAGTTGCTACTAGAATGTGAGAAATTTCTTGGAGGAACATTATTCAATCTCTTGATCATGTGTGAATTAATCTATCTGGTTGATGATCCATGTCTCGCAACACAAATTAGTACTTGGGGGTTCTTACAACACCCCAAAAATGATTTATCATCAAAGATCCGAATTTTAAAACTAAGAAATTAAAACTATTTGAAAAAAAAAAAACACACCAAACTTGAACTCCTTGCGTTACTGGGACCCTATTGTCACTAGGTTATCGGTTCGCATAAGTCATCTCATCATAAATAAAACTAAATTTGCATAAATAAAAACACACGTTTGCATAAAATAAGGAAAACCACACTTGCATTAAAAGAAAAAAACTCTTGCATGAAAGGGAGAGGACAACCTAGCTTTGGAGCAACCCCACTAAATTGGATGTGTGGTCTCTTCCCTAATGTCTTATCATCTTCTCTCCTCCCTTAGGATGTCCTTAAAAACAATCCAAAACCATTAAAGAAATCTAATTCAAATACTACCTATTACCATTTACAATTCCCCGACAATGGCACCAAAATGTTGGTGCAATTATATGTATAATATATTATCAAATATAAATTATCGATTGAGATTCGTAATCAACAGACTTGTTAAACTATATGTGCCAACAACATGTGGTTTAACTATGTCTGATGAGTATAGCCTATATAAGAAAACACTTCCAAACCAAATACTATGTTTTCACACTTTTCAAATAACACTCTCCACACATTTCAAAATTTAGAAAGAAAAACTCATAAACACGCATATGATCTAAAGTTCTTKCTYAGGTGATGGACCTRTTCATTGATGKCTCATGAAAGAAAAAGATTAACTTTGATTCTATCTCYTAGAKAAACTAAACTAACAACAATTAACACTCRRCATACTCTTAAAAAGGAAACKCAATCAAGATTAAAAGAAATACCAGGTAGAGTGAGAKATGGAGGTCTTGATTGTGTYTGTGTTTGCAAGATGTAGTCTAATCAATTATGGASGAAAATGATAAGTGTGGTGGAATACTCCATTATAGRCTCATGTATCATGAAAGATGGAKATCCAACTTGYTCTCAYTTCCTGTAAYAACTCAATTCAATAATAACTTKCAAGCAATCCCTATYTAATTTTCCACAYTTCTTCAAACCAATGATATTCATAAAKTAAATCAATGAAACTTGAAAATTATGAAAAKCTATTTCRTTCCTACACAYGAAACATTGGTTTTTATGAGATGTTCCATTTKYTRKCTCATGTAATGTGAATGATGRACTCTCAAAYTGTTCATGTACTACCACACTTTGCAATAAATTCTAATAGTGAAATCAAAATAAAATAACATGAAATCAAAACAACAAGTACAGGAAATAAAAAATTATACTAATAATTTACAATGAGATTACCAAGATGGATTGGTGGGCCCTTTATGATTCCAACATGGAATATTTTAGATCAACATATGCTAAATTCTAAAAGACACACATGATCATTGAATTCAAGCTTACATTAATCTACAGCAAGTAAGTTTACAAAAATAGTATGTTCAGAAATCCAATCTGCAACATACCAATTCCTCTTACTTCCTCAGACCTATGAGGTCTTATTTATACATAAAATCCATGGAGGAATGGATGAAACTGAATCCCCAAACTCAGAAAACATTTTTTACAATTTTAGGATAAATCCCAAAAATCTAGGTTTTTCATTAGTTTGGGCAGATTTGAGTTAGATATCCACCCATGTCTTCTAAAACAATTTGAATTTTTGAAAAGTTCTCGCATATTGCTCAATTTTCCACATTCTAGACAAAACTCATATCATGGAATTGCTAGATATTATACCATCTACACGTAAATTGAGGCGCAAGTTGGCAGTTTGAGATTTTTACTAATTTTTGCAAAATCATTCCCCTTGATATGGAGGTCCACATGTATGAGTTTGGTGAACTATGAAACACTTGTCCACATGTAGACATCTCCTTGGACAAAACCCATGTCCCTGATTTTCCTCTAGAATCATTCCAAAATTTCGAACTATATCTGATACTGGAAGAGCACAAAAATATGTATCAGATGAGCACAACATTGGTACCGGACGAGCTTAGTATTGTATGAACGTCGAAACATGTGCCATATGAATAGGGGTTGTGTTAATAATATCTTCTTTGATCATTCAAAGTAATTAGAGAGATTTAAACATCAAATATTTAATCCAAATCATTAATAAATCATCATAAATCATGATTAAACATAAGTTACCTCATATGTACACAATAATTGCTAAAGGATGTGTCTGTTGAGGAAAATAGGTAGAGAGTACATATGTATTATGCAAAATTGGTTAGGATATGGGACAAGATAAGGCAATTGGAGGTGACAAAAAGGAGGCTCAACAAATTCAATATTTCGAATAAGCCAACTCCAATGTTCCTTCCTGTAAAAATCCAGTTTAAGGTGAAATCCCAAATACTTGATTCCATCCTTCACATATATTTTTTGGGTTGGTATCATATTGTGAAGTGTTTTTTATTCTCCCTTAGAGCAGTTATTCAGAATCATGTTTGATTTATCCAAATTGATCATCATGCCTGACACTTTGCAGTAGAGGTCAATTATTTTCTTAAGGGAAATTAGTTTTGTTTGGGATGCAAAAACACTTAAGAAAATATCATCTACAAACAACAGGTTTGTGATCTTCTCTGACTCAGATACCTTAACCCATCTAATGGAATTACTATTTCTGGCTTCTTTCATCAATCTACTAAGTGCCTCTGCCACTATCAAGAAGAGGAAAGGGGATAGGGGGAAGGCTTGCCTTAGTTCCCTCATAGCCTTGAAGAAATGGTAAGGGGAGCCATTTATGAAGACTATGAACGAGGCATTGTTCAGACATCCCATGATCCAGTTGAAAAATCTTATATTAATCCCCATTTGTAGCAGAACTTACCTCAAGAAGGTCTAATCTACCATGTCGTAGACCTTATCCAGATCTAGCTTTAGAATGGCCACTTTCAGGTTTTTCTTTTTTATAGAGTGAATGGTTTCTTGTGCTATTGAAACAACATCATGGATCTTTCTATTCTGAAGAAAACAAAACTACTCTTCATTGATGATCTCACTCAACATAGGGTAGACTCACCTAACAATAATCTTCGAAATAAGATTGTAGCAGACATTGGCACATGATATAGGCTTGTAATCCTTGAAAGTTTCTGAATTCTATTTTTTCGGGATAAGGAAGATGAAATTAGATTTGAGTACCCTGTGAACTTGGTCAATTTTTTGTGACTCGCATACCATTAGGAGGATATTTTTCTTAATCAACTCAAAGAAATTTTTGTAAAATTCGACAGGAAATTCATCTGGACCTGGACTCTTACCACTCTGCATTCTGAACAAGGAAGTTTTTATTTCATCTTCTGATACTTATTTTGTCAGGGATTGGATCATCTCCTTGGAAAAAACCCATGGAAATTTTTTCATGACTTCCAGTTTATCCTAGATCATACATCCTACGAGTGCACGAAAGAGTGTTTTGAAATGTCTAGCCCTAGGCACTTCCTTCTCCTCGAAAGTGGGTGCCATGTTTACCTCGTTGTCTCTTATTTCCTAGGCTGTGTTGCTATTTTTTTGGAGGTTTGAAAAATTGTGAAATGTTTTGGTATTGTTGTCTCTACCTCAATCCAAATCACTCTTCTCTTTAGTCTCCATATTTGTTTTTCTTTAAAGAGCCAATTTTTCCTCTATTTCTCCAGACCCTTTAGTTCGTCGAGTTGTATAGGGCTTAGTGACCCATATTCTATGCGTCTATGTAGGGTCATTATGTTGTTTTCAATATTATTTAATTCCCTTTGTTTATTAGCCTTCCAT
>JZKD02S1674466.1:513550-527011 GCA_000966675.3 Picea glauca
AAAGACATTCTTCTAGATTAATAATTAATAGTTTATATAATAAGTAATAAGTAATAATAAATAGTTATTTATTATCCAAGGGACGCATTCTTTCATGGATGGTCACAAAAAGTTCTCTATATATGGAACACTCATCATTGTAATAAAACACATCGATCATATATCATCTCATATTAAGAAAAACAACATGGTATCAGATAGGGACTGGGCTTGACTCCCTCATGGGAGGGCCCAGGAAAATGAGAGAGATAGATGTTATCAGAGCTGTTCCACAACACGATTCTTGTGTAAGACAAATAAAAAACATCCCCAATGATTTTTAAGATATCCTAGATGATGAAGATTGATAACACACAACCCTCTTCTCTCCCAGGGATTCTGTGACCTATCGGTCTTGGATCTTCAATCTCCTGAGTCGAATTAGATATTCATCCCTTCAACATACCCTAAACAATCTACACACACACAGTTCCCCTTGATCTTGCCTACAGGTTCGAACTACTTGCAACTTCACTCTCTAGTGCTTGGCAACACCGATTCGTGAGTACTAGTCTCGCGCTAGACTCTTTCTCCTATATTACCATGGGAAATAACCTCAGGCCAACCCCTTCACCACTTCGAGCTTCGGAGATATTGCAACTCCTCCTCTGTTTCCTCCCAAAATGCTTTTCTCCGAATCCGTGGATCTCTACCACATGTCTCCCTGGATCTGACGGTCCAGATGTACTTTAGGTTTCACGACTTCATGAAATTTCACTTACTTCATACTCACTTACCCTCGAGCCTCTATATCCCATATTCTCTAATTCATTGCCACGTGTCTCCTCACAGCCAATAGTTAAGGTTCACCTCACAATTTCGCGAATTTGCGATCTCGCTTCTCTACACTTCAAAATACTCTAAATTCTAAAATGTCAAAACACCTCAAGGTTAATTCTCTATGCAACGTTTCCAAAGTCTAATGGTATAGAATCATCCCAATCCTCCTGGACAGATTTTTTTTGTTGATTCTGGGAAACCTTAAACGACTCCTCCCTTTGAATATTTACTGCCACTCTTCCTCCTGAACTTGTTCTTCCTTGAACCTTTACCTCCTTAGAATGGTATTTTTCAACACTTAGTCGAATATCATCTTGTGCACACCTTGCAACATGTCCTTCTCCACTAATTAACTTCTTTCTAGATAATTTCCACTACTCCTCCTGAGCTTTTGAGTCAAAAGACTTTGTCACACACTCCTTGCAGACATAATTCTTCAAGCTGTCTATCCAGAACCTTATGAGTCAAAATGGACTCTGTCACACACACCTTGTGGAAGTTACACACTCCTTGCACATATAAGATTCACGTTATCTCTTCTGAACTTATGAGTCGAAAAAAAATATGTCAACGCATGCCTTGCGGACCCTATGTGGAATGTGGAATGGCATTGGCCTTTGATCAATCTACTTCAGCTGGAGATGGAAAAGAGGTGAGTAAACTTGTCAGTTTCTTGTACACATTTGTTGAGTTGATTAAGGATGAAAAATCCATACAAGAACTACAAAACTTGGTCAGGCAATTTGAGATAGGAAGAGTGGACCCTATGCTAAATAGGGTTGTGAACTGAGTGTCAAGAAAGAGAAGGACAAATAAGGAGCTACACTTGAATGTTCAGATAGGAGACTATTATATAGATTATGTGGTCCTTGACTTAGGGTCAGAAGTCAATGTCATGAAAAAGAAGACCTGGGCACTGATGGGAAATCGAAGCCGATTTACTCCCCTATCAGACTCAGAATGGCTAACCAGCAAGTCGTAAGTCCTTTTGGGATACTTGAGCATGTCCATGTGAACATCGATGGGGTGATGACATTTGCAGAGTTTGAATTAATTGAGATAGTTGATGAGAGCTTTCCTTATCCTACGTTGTTAGGAATTGATTGGGCCTTCAACAATGCAACTGTTGTTGACCAAAATAAGCGAAGAATGACATTCGAGGGTAATGGTATTAGGATCATTGTACCTTTGGATCCTGATGAAGGTCATAGATACATAGAACCAATCGAAGAAGAATATCGTGCATATTAATTATAAAACATCTACAAGTTGACAACAAGACAACAAGATTACATTAAACCTACGAAAGATGGGAATTTAAGCTGGCGAAGTGACAACACATGTTCATCAGATTCAGAAGAAGCACTGGAGAACTGGTAGAATAATATGTATGAAGTTTCTACCAGGATATGTGCTAGATTAACCAAGGAAGTTCACTGGATCGACACAACAGTAAGTAATTTTCCCACCTTTGATGGTTTGAATCACTTAGAAACTTTCTTGTTGGAATTTGAAGAAGTTGTATCGGCACAACAGAGGTTGTTGGAACTAGACAAAGCACTAAAATCTACTCCAGCGAGATGGTGGGGAACACATAAGAATAATATTGTAGAATGGGTGCAATGTCATACTTTGATGATAGTGCAATTTTCAAACAACATCGTAGGATGCGCAGTTCGGTATATAGGTTAGAGTAGTCTGAAAGACCATGTGCAAAGTTGTGAGGAGGCTTGGAAGAGCGTTCCTCAAGAGCAGTGGGTGCATAAATTTATTAACACTCTAGACACAACACCTATTAATTGGTATCTACAAGATGAACTGTGCCTCATCACTACAAATTGGGAAGGTATGACTCAGAACATTGTAACCACCTTTTTGTTTGAAAGCCAATATTCTACAGTGGATCAAGCGTTATAGATTGTCATACAAAAAAATTTTGAGGAGGCACCTAGCCTCCTTGTGGAGCAAGAAGAGGATGAATGGACTGCGCCTATTCAGAAATTGCAAGGTTGTTACAATATCAATGCTGACGAAGACGATGATCCTAGGAATGTGAACATCGCAGAAACAGAAGGATAGAGAGATGTAGAAGAACCAAGAGTCGAACTACCTATTATTGGGAAGCCCATTAAAATCAAGAAAGTTAATATAGGAACGGAGGAAAACCCCAAACTAGAAAACGTAGGATATTATTGGGATGAGGCCACTATTGATAAGATCATAGAGTTAATCCATGAATATCAAGACCTTTTTCCAATGAAATTCACAGATATGAAGGGTATTAAAGGGGCCATGGGAGAGATGAAAATTCCATTAAAACCAGATGCAATTCCAGTCAAGTAGAGACCCTACCGATTGAACCCCAAGTATAAGGAGAAAGTCAAGATTGAGCTCGACAAAATGCTAGAAGTAGGAATCATAGAACCTGTTGAGGAATCAAAGTGGATTAGCCCTATGGTGGTCCAGGATAAGGAAACTGGAGAGATTAGGATTTGTGTAGATCTCAGGAAGTTGAATGATGTCTATTTGCATGACCCATTCCCTACACCATTCATCGACGAACTGTTAGACAATGTGGGAGGGCATGAGGTTTACTCTTTCACAGACAGATTTTCAGGATACCATCAGATCAAGATTGCCAAGGAAGATCGCCATAAGACCACATTTTCTATAGAATGGGGATCCTACTAGTATACAGTGATGTCGTTCAGATTGAAAATTGCACCAGCCATATTTTCCAGGGTGGTGGTCGAAGCGTTCAAGGAGTTTTTACATAAATTTCTGGAAGCATATTTTGATGATTGGACTGTTTTTAGCTTATTGTGGAATCATATTGAATGTCTAAGGCTAATTCTAGACAAGTGTAGGTAGTGTCAGATTTCCCTAAACTTGAAGAAGTGCATCTTATTTTCAGCCTTTTGAGTGTTATTAGTTCATATTGTATGCAAGCAGGGATTGTTGGTAGATCCATCTAAAATTTCCATTATAGTTGATCTACCCCTCCTACTTCAGTCAGCCAGCTATGCACTGCGCTGGGACATACTGGATACTATAGGAAGTTCATTAAGAGATATGCACAAATCAAAACACCCATGGAGAATTTTTTAAAGAAGTATTATCATTTTCAATGGACCGAAGAATGCCAATAGAGCTTCGACACACTGAAACAAAAAATGGTTACTACGCCTATTCTAGTTTTCCTGGATTGGAATAAAGAGTTTCATGTGCATGTCGATGAATCCTATATTACATTAGGAGCATTGCTAGCACAACTAGTAGAATGGGATATTGACCACTCGTTATCCTTTTCTAGCAAGAAACTATCAACAACTGAGATTAATTACAACACTATTGAGAGAGAGGGGTTAGCCATGGTGTACATACTGCAAAAGTTTCGCCACTACTTGTTGGGAGGAAAATTTAAAATGTTTATTGATTACTCTGCACTGAAATATCTAGTCAACAAGCCAGTGTTGGGGGAAGAATATGCAAATGGCTTCTGTTATTTCAGGAATACGATTTTGAAATCATTGTCAAGCCAGGAAGGATGAATAAGGGAGTTGACCACTTGTCGAGGTTAGATCATGGAGAAGAAACAACTAACTTGGAGGATACACTGTCAGATGCACAGTTGCTGGCCATCAAGAAGGTTGATGACCACTTTGCAGAGATAGTACAGTTCCTGTCTACAGGAATGGCACCTAGTGACTATACAATTAGTCAGAAGAAATAGTTGGTAGTGCGTGCTACAGATTTTTCACTTATAGTTGGACAACTATACAAGATGGGACTTGATGAAATATTGAGGAGGTGTGTTATGGAGGCAGAGCGACCATTGATCCTCATAGAATCACATGAAGGCATTGGACGAGGACACTACGCAGGGAAAGCAACATTGTAGAAGATTCTTGGAGTTGGCCTCTGGTGGACTACTCTACATAACGATGCCAAGGAATAATATAAGGCCTGTGATGTATTCCAGCGAGTTGGGAAACCTTCCAGAAGAGATGAAATTCCTTTAGCACCTCAACTGACTTTAAAAACATTCAAGAAATGGGACATTGATTTCGTGGGACCTATAAACCCACCAGGGAAGCACACAAGAGCAAGATACATCATCACTGTAATAGAGTACTTGACCAACTGGGTTGAAGCAAGAGCAGTCAAGGATTACAGTGCAACTACAACTATGCACTTCATATTCAATGATATCATAACCAGGTTTGTATGCCCTAAGACCCTCATGAGCGATCAAGGCAAACATTTTATTAATAAGACCATTGAAGCATTGACTCAGGAATTTGAAGTCCACCATCAGAAGAGTACTATGTACCATCCACAAGCAAACATAACGGTTGAGGCATTCAATAATATCTTGGAGACAACATTGATGAAGATATGTAGTGTGAATAGGGATGACTAGGATTTGAGAGTACCGACAATATTATGGTCCTATAGAACCACTTGCAAGAGGATGACGATGAAAACTCCATTTAAATTAGTATATGGCTTGGAAGTAGTTGTACCCATGAAATATTTAGTTCCTAGTCTAAGGATTGCAGCCTTCACAGATATGGATGACACTGGTGTTGTGCAAGAGAGGTTTTCACAGTTGGTAGAACTAGAAGAAGACAGATTTATTGCAGGATTTCACCAGCAAGTGCAGAAGGAAAGAGAAAAGGCCTACCATGATAGACACATCAAGAAGAAGACAATCAAGCAAGGAGACTTGGTGTTGGTCTATGACAATAATTTTTTGAAGCATCCTGGAAAGTTTAGAACACACTGGTTGGGGCCATTTGAGATCGCCTATGTTAGACAAGGAGGAGTTGTGCAGTTGAATACATTGAATGGGGAATGGAAGGAAGGTCTAGTGAATGGGAGCCGGTTGAAATTGTAATATGACAACCAACTGCCTCACAGCTCCTCATAAAAGCAAGAGAAGAAGGGTATAGGTACTAGGTGCAGTTGAAACTAGGTACCAGACACAAAAAGACAGTCTGCACAAGGAAGGAAGGGAGAAACAAAGTAGGAAGTACAGGTTGCCCTGCACAGCCTAAAGACGAAGTGAAACAAAAGATTCATACCTAAAGTGCCTCGGGACGAGTCACAGGTGAGTGTTGGGGGCTTGTTGGCCCTTGGTTATGGAAGCAAGCGAATATCAAGGAAGAAAAGGAAAAATGCAAACTGTGCGGAAGACACAATGACTGATATTGGGTTGAAGTGAACAAAAGAGATGAAAAGATGGAGTGAAGTAAGATAAAGCAAGCCATTGGATGAGGAGATTGAGGATGACAGATCAGTAAGACAGATGGATCGTGGACAACTTAGCAAGTGGAAGAAGATGTCAACGAATGCTTTGGAGCACATCGCGAGAAAGAAGGGAAGATAGATTAGCGTAGCCCTGAAAACATGGGTCAAGTTGACCTAGGGTTTAGACATCTAGGGTTTTGGCATTTAGGGTTTTGGACACCTAGGTTTCAACCTAAGGTTGTCGATGAGATATTGTAATGTATAAATAAAGGTCAAGAGGAACTAGGATGGGTTCGATTATGTTATGAAGAGAGATTTCTATTGAGAGAGAACTATTGTATTGTGAGAGAAATATGTATTATAATATCTTCAGCTGGGTGCGAAGATAAACCCTGCATCTGGGTGCACAGGGAAGGGAGATAGAGAAGAAGAGAAAGATAGAGAGATATGCAAGCTAAGAGTGCAGATAGAAATGTATGCTTTCACCTAATATATTATAAAGAACAGTACTATGGACATAGCCCTAGAGAGAGGGTGAACCACATACATCTTGTGTTGTGTGCGATTGATGTTGTATTCTTTATCATTTGATACGTTGCTATTGTGATATTGTGTTAGATATGGTATATAGCTTGTGTACTAGGTTTAAGGAAGGTAAGGAATACTAATTTGTTGTGTTGTTGCTTTGAATCCACTCTGCATTTCCTCTGGTTGTAGACACATGTTTCCTGCAACCCCCCATAGCTACTTCGGGTGAGACTGCATCTTCCTCGCAGGTGTTTCCAAAAGGGATAGTAGTTAGATCTTGTTGGTGTGATGTTAGAGTTGAACCCTGGGTCTTCCCTTGTGCCAATAGCCTTCAAGAGACCCTGAAAAATCTATACACACACAGAGGTCCCCTTGATGTTGCCTGTAGGTTCAAACTACTTGAAAATCCGCTCTCTAGTGCTTGGAAACACCACTTCATGAGTACTATTCTAGCATTAGACTTTTTCTCCTATGCGACAATGACCTATAACCTTGGGCCAACCCCTTCACCACTTCGGGCTTCAGCGATATTGCAACCTCCTCCTCTGTTTCTTCCTGAATCACCTTTCTCTAAATCCATGGATCTCTGCCACGTGTCTCTCTGGATCTAATGGTCCAGCTATACTTCAGGTTTCATGACTTTGCAAAATTTCACTTAATTTACACTCACTTCCCCCCAGGCCTCTATCTCTTGGATTCTCTAATCCATTTCCACGTGTCTCCTCGCATCCAACAATTAATATTCACCTCTTTATTTTGCGACTTCGTGATATCGCTTCTCTACACTTTGAAATTTTCCAAATTTCGAAATGCCGAAACATCTCGCAGCTAATTCCCCATGCAACTTTTCCTAGGTATGATGGTCTGGAATGAACCCAATCCTCCTGGATGGATCTTGTTTTGTTGATTCTGGAAAACCTTAAATAACTCCTCCCTTTGAAGATTTCTCACCACTCTTCCTCCTGAACTTGTTCTTCCTCGAACCTTTGCCTCCTTAAAACGCTTTTTTTCGACACTTAGTCGAATCTTAGCCTGTGCACACCTTGTAACAGGTCCTTCTCCATTACTTAACTTCTCATTGGATAATTTCCTCTACTCCTTCTGAGATTCTGAGTCAAAATACTCTGTCACGCACTCCTTGCGGACAAACTTCTTCAAGCTATCTCTCCAAAACCTTATGAGTTAAAATGGACTCTGTCACACACACCTTGCAGGTGTTACACACTCTTTGCACATATAAGATTCACGTTACATCTTCTGATCTCATGAGTCAAAACAGACTCTATCAATGCACGCTTTGCGGACCTTATGCACACTTGTACTTGCTCATAAAAGAGAAAAAAATTAAACTTATCTAAATCTTCACATATTCATAAATTCAACCATGTAAATGCATTCATAAACACAAGAACAAGAAACAATAGAGAATTAAAAATAAACAAAAAGTCTACCATTCATTCATTCAGATAGACACAACAATACCATACATTTGGGACAATGCTCCTATGTTATATTCATTCAACTGAAATGTGCATGCGTTTGTATACTTCTTCTCAGTAGCTCTAGACTCTTAGCTACAATGGAAACAACTCTCAATAACTAAAGTGCCAACAACTTCAACAACCTCTTCTGCGCAACAATACAAAGCTTTATACAAGAGGGGATCTTCGATCTCTTCCCTCTAACTACTCTAGAGCTATCCTAACAAAATAAAAGCATTCAACTGCTAGAATTTATTACAATAAATATTTATGTCAGATAGCTAAGATCGAACACATCGAATATGTATTTCACTCAACTTCATTAAAAGAAACTACATTCTCTAATGTTCTCCTGAAATCATCCATCTCCATAGCATTAAAGATGTTCTTTAATTACAATTATTTTCAAAAGATTTGTGTGATATGCCTTGTTCAAAATTTAAAACTCTTCAAAATGCGTGCTAGTGTGCCTAATTGTCCTCCACTCATGCTTTGCTGGCGATGCTCCTGCATCAAAGATCCCAATAACCACAATGATCTGGTAGTTGGATGGATTAGGCCCATAATTGTGGTCAAATATGGATCCCAATTTTATTAAAATTTTGGAGCCATCAATATATTCAATCTTACATTGGAGGCGAGGCCTAATCGTTTCCAGAATGATTGATGAAACTGCATATGGACCACCATGTTTAGCGTGCTCCATTTTGGAAACCTCAATCTGTGTATGCATGAAGAGTTGCATCCTCTACACCTCCAATTCCCTTGTAAACGCCATGCAATGCTTCCCCAATTCCATCATCTGTTGTTGCTTGGCACTCTCAATCCAATCATAGATCTCCCCGAACTTCATAATCGCTTGCGCCAATCCCCTCACAGGGCTCTCAGAGGGCGATGATGACCTCCTTCCCCTCTTGTGCTTCTCATCGGCCCCGTTGTTGGGTAAGCTCTCAGTCACATCGATGGAGCTGAAGGACATCGAATTGAAGCCCTCATCAGGGTGCTTGGAGGGAAAGGGAGGCGACAGAGGCAGAGTTTGGGGTTGGGGCTACAGATGGGGCTGTAGATGGAGATGGAGATGATTCAATGCCTAGTGATTTCTCCACAAGGGTCCTATGAAGTTTTCAAGCTTAGCGTAGAAGGGCCATTTGGAGGGTCTAATGTGGATCTTCCCTCCATGACAACATAACAACAGTTTGAGTTTGTGCCCTCTGGTTTTTCTATGAAAATAACGATCGCATTGAATGGTTTCTACCATAGAAATTGTAGAGGTCACATGTAGAAGTGAATGACCCAGCCATGTGTGGAGAGGTTCATCCAACCATGGGTTTGTGATGGGGTTTCAAGTTCAAAGAAAGAACAACAGGAGACGGCATGTGTCTTATGGCAGACCATCCACATTCGATCTCTCTAGTTGGCCAAAAGGGCTTCTAGACAACATGTAGGTTCAAACCCTAGAAAGGATTTCCAATGATCATGATCATGTTGAGGAAGATGGTGAAGGCTCACTCATTCTTCATCTTCTTTGTCAATTGCATATGTTTCACACCCTTTTAGGAGGATGAGAAGCTAGTGGGAAAAGGAAGATCACTACGGCTAAGGGTGTCTTTTGGGAACATGAATATCTTGGTTTCTTGATGCTGTTGAGGATTTTGAATCCTGTGTGCATTGCTTATAGGAGCAATGCAGTTACACTGAATCTCAAATGACTCTCCTCAAATGGATTTAAATTATTGTGGATGCCCTAAATTTCCATATTTGGATAAGTATAGTAGAGAGTTGTGTTTTACTTCAATCGGATATCAATTACTGAAACAAAATTGTGATATGCACCCCGGATAAAGGCACATGATAGGTTCTCATAATTTTCTCTCAAATTTGGTTGAGAGGGAGTCAACATTGCGAGTAGAATTCAGTGAACATCAAATATGCAGTGAAAAGAGTTGGGACAACTTCATTCCAACTAGAGTCTTGAACCAAGACATTGGTTCCATGAGGGAGCCTCGAAATGTCTTAGACATGTGTTCCATGAGGGAACCACGAGATGTCTAGTATGGACATAGTTCATGAGTGAAGCACGAGGTTGAACACTTCATTATATTTGGATGTCCAGTATAAATTCATGTACCCAAGGAGAAAAGGACCAAGATAGACCATTCAAGAAGAAAGGGTACATTTGTGGGGTATAGTGAGTCTTCGAAGGCATACTAGATCTACACCCCTGGTCAAAGACAGATTCAGGTGAGAAAAGATGTTACGTTTGAGGAGGAGGTAGCCTTCAAAAGATCTAGAGGATCTCACATGGAAATTGATAGTGAGAGACAAGAAGAGATGGCGTCTTATCCCCCTCACCCTCCAACAGTTCAAAGGGAGATAGTTGAGCTTATTGATCAAATAGATTTCATTGATCCTGTATCTCTAGCTGATGTTCCCAAAGTTATTGCAGTAGGTCGGAAGAGACCTACATGGACTCATGAGAATCCGTAGGAGGCAGAAGGACATGGAACTCCTTGTGGTACCTTCCGAGAGATAAATATACCTCAGATATATTTGTACTATGTCACAAGTATGAGCCACATCATTGATTATGAGCCTTCCTGTTATGAGGAGGCATCTAGTCAGCCAATATGGAGAGATGCCATGATGGAGGAGTATCAGTCCATCATGAAGAATGATGTGTGGGATATTGTTCGGAGACCTGAGGGGAAGTCTGTAATGACTTCCAAGTTGATCTATAATATTAAACACACAGCTGACGGGAGAATCAAAAAGTACAGAGCGAGATTTGTTTCTAGAGGATTCTCTTAGGTGGAGAGAATAGATTATGAGGAGACATTTTCTCCTATTGCTTGATACAATTCTATCTGAATGATTATTTCCCTTGCAACATCCATGGGTTGGAGACTACATCAGATGGCTGTGAAAACAACCTTTATCAATGGATAGATTGATGAAGAAGTATACATCGAGAAGACATATGGTTTCATGATGCATGAGAAGGAGTCTCATGTGTGCAGGTTGAAGAAGGCCCCGTATGGAATCAAGAAGGCACCTCGAGCTTGGTATGAGAGGATTGATGGATACCTGATGATTTTGGGATTCATCAAAATTGTTGTTGATCCCAACCTGTACTACAAGATTGTTAATGTTGAGTCCCTAATTTTTGTCCTCTACATTGATGATTTATTCCTCACCAGTACAGAGAGCCTTATTGTTGAATGCAAGTATATGTTGGCCTCTGAATTTGAGATGAAGGAGCTTGGTATGATTCACTACTTCTTGGGACTAGAGGCGTGGCAAAAAACTAATGAGATCTTCATGAGTCAGGGGAAGTACACAGTTGAGATATTGAAGAATTTTGGGATGTTGAACTATAAGCCCATGACTACATTAATGGTGACAAATTTGAAGAAACTAAGTGTGTCTTCTTCTGATTCCGACGATATTGATCCAACCATGTACAGACACTTGATTGGATCATTGATGTATCTGGTTAACACCAAACCAAATATTTTCTATGCACTGAGTGCACTTAGCCAATTTATGTGTCAGTTGAGATAAACACACTAGATTGTTGCAAAGCATGTGTTGAGATACCTACGAGGCACAATTAGACATGGTCTAAGATATAATTCCAATATTGACATGAGATTGTAGGGATATATTGACTCTGATTGGGCAGGGAGCACAATGGATAGAAAGAGCACCTTTGGATGTTGCTTCACTTTGGGATTTTCCATGGTTTCTTGGTGTAGTAGGAAACAAGACTTCTGTGGATTTGAGCACCGCAGAAGCAGAGTACATTGCATTAAGTGTGGTAGTCCATGAAGCAGTGTAGCTTTGCAAGCTCCTTGTAGATTTATCTGAACATGTGTTGGCTTCCACCATTATTCACTACGATAACCATAGTTGTGTGAAGATCTTAGAGAATCGAGTGTTTCATGACAAATCGAAACACATTGAGATCAAGTACTATTACATCTGAGACATGGTGTAGATGAAGGTAGTACTGGTGAGTACCTTCCTACAGATGAGAAGGTTGTTGATGTTCTTACCAAACAAGGACAAAGTTCGAGTACTTCCATGACAGAATTGGCATGGCAGAGAATGCCTCCCTCGCTGAGAGGGAGTGTTGATGTTTGCAGCTTCCTGAGACATTCTCCATATCGTACTCCTCTATGACTTAGTTGAGTTGATTTGTGAGGACACTTATCCAAGAAGGGATAAGTGAGATTGGGATTATAGTCCAACGTCCCTTGTGGAGGGCACATGAGGAAATGTCAAGGGAGTTGACCTTGACATCACACACTATGGGGAGTTGACCCTAGTGTTTCTAGAGGGACTAGCCTCTAGAAGCCCACATGGGAGTGCCATGTGCGACATATTCCAGATCATACTCCTTTTTGAATGAATTGAGTTGATGTATGATGACACTTATCTGAGAAGGGATAAGTGGGATTGGGCCTATAGCCCAAGGTCCTTTGTTGAGAGCACATGAGGATACATCCTTTATGGAGAGCACATGAGGACATGTCAAGGGATTTGACCTTGATGTCACACACCATGGAGAGTTGACCCTAGTGCTTCTAGAGGGAGTAGCCTCTAGAAGTCAAAATGAGAGTGCCATGTGTGACAAGCCTTTTGTTACAATGTACCAAGTAAGCATCGGGTGGACCTTCTCTTAGATTGGGCTGCAGACCAAGGGAGAAAGGATGCATTTATCACAAAGGTGTACTTGTGGTAAATGGGCCCACGCGTAGTCCTTCCTTGGTCATGACAAAGAATAATATGGACTCAAGGTGCTTGAGATGCTTTCCATGTGTCAGTTAGAGCATCAGGCTGACATTCACTCAGAGGTGTGTACCTGTGGTGAACTACCCTCGTGTGGTCTTTTTCCTAGTCATGGTGATTTGACAATGAATGATAAAGACTCAAGATGCTAGATGTTATCACATGCAGACCCGGAGTGAGCCTGATCTCAGAGAGAGTCAATTGGCTCAGAGGGAGAGTTGCATAATGAGTTTTCCCCTGGTTCAGGTGGGAGAGAGACATCTCCCAAAAATGACACACAAGTGTCATGAGTTTAGGGAGAAGTTTGTATACTTCAGAGACAACCTTTTACATGATGAAGAATGTCTCCCTTGTTGAGAGGGAGTGTTGATGTTTGGACAACATTGGGAAGACATTCTTTTATACTAATAATTAATAATAATAATAAACAGTTATTTATTAACCAAGGGACTCATCCTTTCATGGATGTTGACAATATGTTCTCTATATATGGAACACTCATCATTATAATAAAACACATCGATCATATCTTATCTCATATGAAGAAAAACAACAACATTGTGGGCTCCAAAATATCCTTATAACACTT
>JZKD02S1674466.1:528224-556725 GCA_000966675.3 Picea glauca
TGAGTTTCCCCACGATCGTACGCATCTGTTTTGAGCGTTCTACATAGTCTAGGATCTCACTCAAGCAACTCCATGTTGCCACAAACTCCTTTCATTGTCTAAACGATGCTCATGCTCTCACACTAGCTACTGGGCGTACCACACATTACTATCGTTTTGTCTAACTTCTCATGGCCTGAATCTCTCCTCTGGCATCCATGAGACTGTTGGGAGCATTCCCTTGCTGCCCAACGTGACCATGACTTGGATACTTCATATTGTTGTATTCCCGCCATCTCTATCTTGGAGAGACCACACCACATTTTACTTGTTTGGCTACCGGTTTTGCTTGCAATTTCCCCCAACGATTGGAGAGACCACACTAAGTTTAACTTGTTGGGTAAAATGAGTAAATCCTAAACCTAACTCTAAGGCGTCCAAGAAATCTTTGCCTGTTGTCCGGACGTTCCACTATCTCACTGTCCAAACTGATCGATAAAAACTAACCCTAATTTTCATTGGTGTAGTGTAACGCTTCCATGCCTTTGACCTAACATCCAAGGCTCTCTTGGGTCGGTTATAACCTATTCTCATTTTTTACTCATTGGATTACACTGTCTTAGAAGTCGGTTATTACCTATGCTCATTTTTTACTCATTGGATTACACTATGTGTCAGAAAAAAACTGTTACTAGATAGATACTTCTTGAGTAGATGAATGGTTGTGCATTAAAAAAGGGGACGAGTGAGTTAAGAATGTGCACCTTTGCCACCTCCATCCATTAAACAATAGTTGATTATTGCATGAGCTAATAATTCATACCTTTTCCACCTCCATTCATTAAACAATAGTTGATTCTTGCATGAGTTAATAATGCGCATCTTTCTAGAATTCATTATTGCATGAGTAGATGCTAGCACCATAAATGAGACCACCTTGGTAAGCTCACCTTCCATAGAAATCTCTCAATAGCACTTTGGTGAATTTGAAAAGCATACTAAGGGTATTGGTTCTAAGATTCTAAATAAAATGGGTTATGATGGACAAGGGATAGGCAAGAGGAGACAAGGCATCTTGAGTCCCATTATAATCACACCTTGGGCCAAGCATGAAGGCCTAGGTTTTCATGGTAGAAATGAAAATTCCATCACCATGAAGAAACCCATTTTTGGGAAGGAAACAAACATGCAGAGTTAACTTGCTTCTCAAGAGAATGAGCAACAACACTAAGTGAAGGTGCCATCTCACCACCACCTCATTCTTGTGGTAGATTGAAGGAGAGAAGCGATGAGGAGATTTTGTAGACTCAACCCATGCCTACACTTGGAGACAACAACAAGAAAATCATCCAAAACAAGAAGAAGAACAAGATAATGAGGTCCACATCAAACAAGAAATTTTTTGTCACTGCTGCAAGAAGAGACCACATACCATACACAACTATTGGTATGCAAAGCCATGTTCTTTTTGTGGGAAGAAAGGCCATTGTGAGACATAATGCTAGGAGAAGCAAGCCATGTTCTTCGTACTTGATTGTTCTCATAAGTTGAATGACAAGAAGGCTACTCCAACTTGACAACAAACACAAAGGCACATGTAGATGAGGAGTATGAGAAGCAATCCTTGTAGTAGCCATGTGAACTTTTTCCACTATTGCAAGTTGAATGGACATTGGGAAGCAAAGTGTTGGCGAATTCACCAAGAGTTTCACCCCAAACACCGCATAGCTAGGAAAAAAGTGCGGAGAGTGAAGAGAACAGGAGGTGAAGAGATGCATGCATCCCCATTTCAAGGAGAAGATGTTGTCCAAGGGGAGATAGTAACATAGGAGGTCTACATAACTATTGAAGAGGATAAGGGGTTGATGCCAACAACTAGGGAAACACCTTTCCAATTTCTACCTATAATTTTCCAACTGAAGTTTTCCTTCCTAAATATGACAAGACTCACCTGCAAGACAACATGACAGTTAATCAAGGTCATGTTAGCTATGTAAAACAATGCACTTGTAAAATTGAATAAGGAAAAATGAGGATGTGAGAGGAACGATTAAAATAATTAACTAAATGATAAAGAGGAATAGGAGAGAAGGATAAGGAACTGGAACCGAAGAGCTATGGTTATTGGCCTTCCCTTACCCCCTAGCTCTCCTTCATACTCAAAGGGGTTTTGGCCAAGGAGATGAGAGCATTGTAAACTTGTAGACTTGTAGCGAAAGAATAACTAGCAAATGGTTGGTTTTTCCAATTGGGTTCCATGATAAAAATCTTGTCTCATTGAGTTAGCTTATTGTTGTGTGTTGTGGTTAAATTCACCATTGAGTTGTATGGTAATTTGCTGGTATCTTATTTGAACGTATGAGGAGTTAATCACTACATCTCTTTTTATTACTCTATGAGAGTTATTTTGATAGAGAATATTGGTTTAATGGCTTGCCCATCTGAACAATGAATTGATCTCCACTGTTGAGTGAATTGGGCAACCAGAAATCCACTGACATCCTTTTGAGTTGTTAGAAAACTTGCCAAACCTAATTTTCTCTTCTAGGAGTCCCTCTCTCTTTGGTGCGAATTTATATTTTCTAGCCATTTTTTAATGTGCCTTGGCATTTTGTAGACGTTCTAGAAAAAAATTATATGGTATGGGTCGATTCTCTTAGATATTAATGAAGAAATGCTAATAATAGAATTAGTTATAATAGAGGCTCTTGCATGTCCTCTACTGTTGTTATCATATCCACTTTTATAGGAATCAGTTGCTTGGGTATCAATCTATAAATGTAATCGTTTTGATTAATGAAATAGTTGAATCATGAGTTCAATATCACTTTTTGTTTTGGTATCATAGCTCAGGAGAAGAGAGCAACAACGTGAAAGAGCTGTGTGAATTGTAGTTTGGTGAGAGAGCCTGCCAGACCGTGAGGGACCTTAAGACGTTTTCCATTATTTCCATCACTCTTGGAGATAGCGCAGAGTCTCCTATCTGGATTGTGTGCTGCGTGCATGGAGAAGAGAGCCGCGATTTTACTGTCCACTGTGTAAAGTAGTTTCCTGTAGTCGATCGTGGAGCCATCATTTTCTATCCGTTGTGAAGAGTTCATTTTTTTTTTCTGTCCGTTGTGTAGAGCTCCATCCAATTCCTGAGATTGTGAGCCACTGTTTGCCTAACAGTGAGCTTAAGTTGTGCGTTGTGAGTGCTATCCACATGAAGGATCACTATGTTTGTGTGGAGCTAGGCGTGAAGGATCGCTCTATTCGTGTGAAGCTGCGTGGAGCTATGTGGGGGGCGCCATTTCATTCAGGTTATTGTTGGTGGGTGCTTGAGGCACATATTTGCTATTGTGGTTGCTGGCTTGCCTAACCTCCTGTGTGAAGAAGAAGACAGTCGTTTTTTGTTGATTGTTGTCTGGTCTGGCGAATTTAAGTTGGAAGAGTCGAGTTCTGAAGGGTTCTAGGTCATATGAATTAAATCGTTGAGGTGAAAGTAATTAAGTCTCTACCCAAATTGAATTAAATCACTGAATTTTTTGTAGAAATGTCAAATTCATTCCCAGAAAATTATCTGAATGAAGCATCCAAACTTGATGGTGATAATTACATTGACTAGAAATTTAATATATTGACGATTTTTGAAGCATGGAATATGTGGGCTATTGTAAAAGGAGATGAAGCCAAGCCTATAGGTGTTGCTGGTACAGATTGGGAGAAATGAGAAACGAAAGCTAAAGTGTTGTTGCAGATGTCTTTCAAGGACAATATAATTCCACACATTAGAGACTATAAAACGTCCAAGGAGACCTAGGAAATATTGAAAGGTTTGTATGAAACTACAAACTCAAATAGAATTTTGTTTTTGAAGACTAACTTACTGTCCATAAAAATGGAAGAAAATGAAAATATTACCACCTATGTTTCCAGAATTAAAGATTTATGTGACAGTGAAATTGGTGAGAAAGTTTCAAATTATGACATGGTAACTATTACATTAAAAGGGTTAATCTGAGATTTTCATGTCTTTATTTCAAGTCTAGGAGGTAGAGTACAACCACCTACGTTTTTTGAATTGACATGGATTCTTCTACAAGAAGAAGAAAGAATGAAGGTGTTTGAAATGGACTCTCATACTTCAGAATTGGCGTTAGTAGCCAAAGGGAAATAACCATACAGGGGCAAGCCATGGGACATAAACATAACAGGGAATTTTCAACCAAGGAATAGAGTTATGACTCAAACAAAATTTGATACACATGTTAAGAAAAATGATGATTGTTTTTATTATGGGAAACCTGGTCATCATGCTAAAGATTGTTATAAAATGAAATCTAATGAATCCAAACATAAGTTCAGAAAACATAATGGAAATTATATGAAAAGTGACACCTCTATCAATGATGGTTTTAGGAATCTAAAGTTGTTTATTTCCAAAGCTGCATTATCCACAGAATCTGATGATGAAAGTGCATGGTTCATAGATTCAGGAGCCTAAGCTCATATGTCTTGTAACAAAGAATGGTTTGATGAATATCATGAGAGCATAGATGAAACACACATATATTTAGGAGATAACAGATCTCATAAGATTCAAGGTTATGGATTAATATGTGTGAATTTACCTAATGTGCAAATGAAACAGATTCACAATGTATTGTATGTTCGAGGCATAAAAAAGAACTTGATATCTGTTTCCACAATAACTGATCAAAATTTGAATGTAGAATTTATGCAGTCTCGATGTTTTATGAAGGATATTCAGAATCATTATAAAGTCATAGCCACAGGAACAAGAATTGGAGGTATGTATAACCTTGATGTAACAAGGGGCACTCATCAAGCATTAAAATCTACAACAATGTCACCAATTGAGCTATGGCATCACAGGTGTGGACATCTTAATCAAAATGACTTAGTGCTACTTCAGAAGAAATTGATGGTTGAAGGACTTCCTGTTTTGAAAAATGAGCATATAGAATGTGAAGCGTGTGCACTGGATAAGCATSAAAGGGAAGAATTTCCAGTGCATAAAGAGAAKAAACAGAGAGAGATAATTTAATTAATACAWACTGATRTYTRTGGTCCCATGCAAASCATGTCACTTGGAGGTGCAAGGTATTTTATTATATTTGTTGATGACAGATCTAGATTTAATTGGGATTATTTTATAAGGAAAAAGAGTGATGTATTTGAATATTTTAAGGAGTTTAAAACTATGGTGAAAAAGAGACAGACAAATGCATCAATATTCTAAGATATGATCAAGGTGGAGAATATACCTCAGGATTTTTTGATAGCTATTGCAAGAACAATTGGATCATTCAACAATTCACCGTGTCTCATACACCACAACAAAATGGTGTAGCTGAAAAGAAGAACAAGACATTAGTGGAATGTGCTCGTAGCATGTTTAAAGGTAAAAAGATTTCTAATGGTTTTTGGGCCGAAGCCATTAATACTATTGTTTATTTGAAAAATAGAAGTCCAACTAAGATTCTAGATCTGAAAACACCTTTTGAAGTCTTTTATGGATATAAACTTGAAGTTGGTCATTTAAGAATATTTGGTTCCAAGGCATTTGCTCATATTCCAAAAGATGAGAGAATGAAACTTGATGCAAAATCTGTTAAGTGTGTATTCCTTGGTTGTTGTGATGATCATAAGGCATACAAGTTGTTTGATCTTAGTGMACATAAGTTGATTACAAGCAGAGATGTGTTTTTTCATGAGAATATAGATGATGAGATAAGTAAAAATGATGTTTGGTATACTCCTTATGACAATGATGCTCATGTAAAAATTGAGATAGATGATGAACATGAACAGGTACAAGAACAGGAACAGGGAACAAAGTGGAAGCAGCATGAATACTACAAACACTCTTGAGTCACCCAGAAGGGATATTATGCCACAGAGAAGAAGAAATGAAAGTGGTGGAACTCAAAGGAAGTCATCGTGAACAATTCAGGTACCTTCGAGGTATAAAGATTATGCATTGATGACACAAGTAATGAATGTTGTAGGACCTGTTACTTATGAACAAGCTAAATATCATAAGGAATGTAAAAATGCAATGAATGAAGAATATGAATCAATAATGAAGAATGAAACATGGGTCTTAACAAAACTACCTGAAAACAAAGTTCCCATAGGATGTAAATGGTTGTATAAAACCAAATTTAATGTAGATGGAAGTGTTGACAAATACAAGGCTAGATTAGTTGCAAAAGGGTATTCACAAAAGGAAGGAATTGATTATGAGGACACTTTTTTACCTATAGCTCAGTTAAATACAATTAGAGTCGTGCTTGCATTAGCTACACAACACAATTGGAAAATACATCGGTTAGATGTTAAATCTACATTTCTGAATGGTGATTTAAAAGAAGTTTATTTGGTTCTTGTCTGTAAGCTAAAGAAATATTTATATGGTTTGAAACAAGAACCTAGTTCTTGGTATATTAAGATTGATTCATTCTTTTCACATAAAGATTTTGTGAAAAGCAAAAATGATCCTAATTTGTATGTCAAAAAGGATGAAAATGGGAATGTTGCTTTGGTATCTTTATATGTTGATGATTTGATTAGGCAATGCTTCTCACTTGATTGAAAATAATAAAATTCAGTTATCACAGATGTTTGAAATGAAGGATCTTGGTGAAATACATTATTGTTTAGGTTTAGAAATATGGAGAGAAGACAGTAAAACAATGGTCACTCAAAGAAAATACAAAAGGGAGATTCTGGAAAGGTTCAATATGAGTGAAAGCAAGGAAGTGCCAACACCTTTAGAACAGAATGCTAAGTTATCTAGTGTTGATGAAACTAAAGAGGTAAATTATCTCACTATTACCAGACCAGACATAGCATATTCAGTCAACATCCTTAGTCAGTTCATGGCTAAGCCACTTGAAAGCCACTCAATAGCTACAAAGAAAGTCCTTTGATATCTTAAAGGAACTGTTAATTTTGGTATTATGTATACTAATAATTGTGTTGTTGAGTTGATAGGTTACTCTGAGATTGGGCTAGAAATCCTGATGATAGGAAATCAACTTCAAGATATGCATTCAACATTGGTACATGGGTCGTGTCATGGAGCAGTAAGAAACAACGAATTGTTTCTTTGTCGTGAACAAAAGCTGAGTACAAAGCTCTATGCAATGCTACATGTGAAGCTATTTGGTTAAAGAGAATTCTTGAAGATATTGGCAATAAACAAATGAAGCCTACTATTCTCAAATGTGACAATCAAAGTTCTATTAAATTGGCTCACAACCCAATTTATCATGCTAGAACAAAGCATATTGAAATCCAACACCATTTTGTAAGAGAAAAAATATAGTCAAACGAAATTGACTTGATCTATTGTAATACCACTGATAATGTGGTTGACATCTTTACCAAACCCCAAACCTCTTGGAAAGATGAATTTTGAAGAATGTAAGAAACAATTAGGTGTGGTAGAAAATCCATTTCTCCATTAAGAGGAAGTGTTAGATATTAATGAAGAAATGATAATAATAGAATTAGTTATAATAGAGGCTCCTCCATGTCCTCTACTCTACTATTGTTATCAAATCCACTATTATTAGTTTGGTACGAAATGTCGAAAAACATAAAACCTATGCGATGGATCCGAAAGAACCCTCTAAACAAAACAATGGTCGCAAAAGTCTTAGAACAGAAATACTATTATAGGAATCAGTTGATTGAGTATCAAGCTATAAATGTAATCATTTTGATTAATGAAATAGTTGAATCGTGAGTTCAATCTCACTTTCTGTTTTATGGGTCGACTCCCCATTGTTTTGAGTGGTCAATAGTTTGTTATGCGAATTTCTCCCTTCTGTGGGTTGTTCCTTCACCACTTGGAAGCTTGAGTTTCCCCACAGTCCTATGCATCCATTTTGAGTGTTCGAAATGGTCTAGGATCTCACTCAAGCAACTCCACCCTGCCACAAATTCCATTCACTCTCTAAACGATGCTCACACCCTCACACTAGCTACTGCGCATACCACACATTTCCATCGTCCTGTCTAACTTCTCGTGGCCTAAATCTCTCCTCTAGGAATCCATGAGATTGTTGGGAGAATTCCCTTGTTTCCCAGCATGACCACAACCTGGATACTTGGTAATATTGTTTTCCCGTTGTTGTTCCAGAGTCTGTACTTAAGGCTAAAAAGTATAGGGTCTAGGCATCCGAAAGTGAGTAAAAGATAAAAAGGGGAAAAAATCAACCTTCGGGAGAAAGGAAGATAAGGCTGATTCCCAAGTTTTCTCTGTCTCACTTCCAAATGTTCCTGGATTCTTATATCCCGTTCAATTGCGGCCCATGAACATTCGAGTTCGACCCGGGTGATGGCGGTTTTAAGTATGGTGTCAAATAGGTTCAAAGTGATGTTGGTTTGATCCGATAGGTTGGGTTCAATGTTGGGTTGTCTTGCAAAGGGGACAGTCATGGAGGAACAGAAAATGAAAAGAAAGTTCGAGGTTTAAAATGTCACTTCAATTCCTTTTTTAACCATATAAAAAAGAGAACTTTCGAAATCCGATGCTAAAGATAGAACACAAACCAAAGGCCTTCTCCTGTAACTGAGTTAATGTTTTAAAGAATCATGTATGAAATGTGAGAAAACATTAAGCAGTCGATAATGTGAGGCTCCTATCAAGGGAGAATCTTTCCCTATAAACAGAAGAAGAAAAAAGGCAAGCAGTAATCTAACGAAGCATAAAATATAGAGATCTAAAAATTTCACAGGTCTTGTACCTGTTGATAGCCGATACAGAGGAAAAACTACAAGCGATTAGATGACTAAAAGTTGGTCACCATAGTAGAGGTTGCACTAAATTGTAGCTAAGCATTCATCACAAATATATATGTGAAATGAAACTTAATATAAGATAATAGAGAAAACAAAACTCATAACTCAGTCTTCAAGGAATCAAGAATCTTCGGATTGCTTTGTATTAATTTTCAAAAGGAAAAACATCTCTATTACAATCAACCAAGAAAGGTGCAGCCCCCTTTTGTTTCTTAATTCAAAATGCATATTTATACAAACTTCTAAACATTCAGATCTCAATCGTTCCAGGAGTTTTCAGTTACAAAATGGGAAATTTAAGTGTTTCACTTCTTTGTCTTTGTCCTCCTTCATGCGGGTAGAGCACCTTCCTTTTGTTACTCTTCAGGTACTAAAAATAGAACAACCAAACACTTGTCATTATTTGGTACTGGAAACCTGCCCCTTCGCCTACTTGGTGCAAGTGATGTACCTCTCCACCAACTGGGCTATCAACCTGGAAGGCTCTGCTTGGTTGTTTGCCTCAAAAGCGTAACAATCCTTTGCTAGTTGTGGCAACCTTCCCCCTGCTTGTCAGTCTTCAACAATGATAGAACATAATTGTACACTTGGTTTTATTAGCCATTTATCCACTTGGACTATATCAATCTGGCTTATCTGTGATATTTCAACCTGCTCTTTTTCCTCATTCTCCTTGATATTGAGCAGGCGCTTGGCTATATCGATCTGGCCCAGTGTCCCAGTGTTGCTTTCCCTATCGAGATCCAACAAAATTTCATTTATCAAGACGAAAGTTTCTTCACAAGAGTTTCTCATTTCTTTTGCGCGTTCTCTGCTTTTGGATATATTACGCTCCCACGCCTTTAGCAAGATATTACCTCTGGTTTTCTCTGGGACAGAAAACCTAGAACTACTGACCATTTCTTTTCTCGTCGCAGATATAACAGCCTCTTGGAAAGCGACCCAAGTCGCCCCAACTTCTCTTTCTCTCAAAGAAATGTCTTCCAATACTTGGTCAATGGTCTGGAAATGGTTCTGGATGGCCTCCACTTTAGCAAGTGAATCTTGCTGAGCTACTAACACTCTTTTTCAGATTTCAATGGCTTGGGATTTGAATATCCCAATATCTATAACCTGGCTCTCAATAGAATTCAACTTTACCTGTAACTACCTGATGAGTTCTTCTTGCTGGCTTACTTGAGCTCCGCTGGTCTGGGCCAACTGATGTATTTTCTCAAGATCGGATCTGAGTTGATCGATTTCCATTTGATCGACTACTCTGGCTTGTTCTAGACCTGTTTTCACCTGATCTCTCGCATTTGCCTCTGCTGGAGCTAGCTTAGCCTCCAATGTTATGATCAAATGGTTCTTTCGTTTCAACTGGGCCATCAAAGTCCCAACTGAGTACTGATTGGCTGTAGAATAATACCCTAGCATCATGGCTATCTTCTCTGCAAATTTTTTCTCTTTCGCGACCTTCCCATCTGTCTTGATTTTAAAAAATTTAGCTACTACGCCCTCTTTTTGATAAAATCCTTACCTTACCATGACCTTTCTTTTCTTTTCAAAGAAAAATTCATTGGGAGGCAGCTCCTCTATAGAAATAGGTATCAGTTCTTCATTGAAAATCCATCCCTCATCAGGATTCCCTTTTTTGAACTACAAGAGTGTGACAATAGCAATCAGACTGCCAATTTTCTTGGACGTTTGATTCGGGGTGACTTTTGTAACTGGCTCGTTTGGCATGAGTGAAAGTGAGTCACCTGATCCCTGCAAAGGTATCTCTGCTTGGCCTTGGGCCTTCTTTCCTGGCGCACCCTTTTCGGGGTTTCCTTCCTGCTTCTTGGGGACTTAGGCTCCTTGCTCTGACATTCTAGCCTCCCTGGTTTTCCCTTGGTCCTTCTCCCCACTAGGACTTGAGTCCATTGCACCTTTAGCTCCTGTCTACTTTGTAACTGGAAGCTCTGGGGCTTCACCCTGTAAAATCTGGGGTAGACAACTCTGTCGGTGTTCCCGAAATTTCAAAACTTTGGCCATGTCTCCATGTGGCAAGGCTTGAATCTGACTTAGGATTTCCATGAAGGACCTCGCGCCCCAGAATATTTCATCATGTGAGGAATCCTCGTGTTCATACCTCTTCAGGATGCAACTTGCCAGGTGATTGCTCACAACCTTACTAGGGTCATGCTTCTTAAACTCAATGTATACCAGCTTCATTTCTTCCAGAGCCGCAACCTCGGCTTTGGCGTGGCCAAAATCTAACAAGGAATATGCACCAATACGGATAGGGAAGGGTGGCCATACCTTTTTTGATACTCCTTTGAGCTCCTTGCTTATCCCGCCGAGCATAGACTGTCTCGCGATCTCATGGCACAATAGCTTATCTGGCAGGAATAACGGGAGGGCATATGGAGGGAAATAGGTTCTGAAAACCCTAATATACAAAAATTTCGCCACTAGATACCAATCTGCCATGCTGCTTAGGCTAGTCGCAACGCTATCTGATATTTTGGGAGGTGGCTAGCCAAAAATGATGACATGCAGTGGCACCATTACCCAATTGAAGATCTCGTAGATGAATTCTTTGGCTTTATCCTCCCAAATATTTGAGTGGTAGACATGGATGGGCTCTGTACTAGATGGAGTCCAACTCCATCTCATTAGAGGGAAAGGCATCATAAAACAAATGGCATCCATGATGTAGGCAGACATGAAAAATGAAGTTGCTTTCCCACTCGCCTTCTATGCTCGATATTTGGTAATTCGACTAGTTAAACTGTCTGACAACAGTTTGGCCCAGTCGAAAGAAAGACCTTCAGCAACTATATGAATCAAAGGTACCCACGAGAGGACAAAATGTGTGGTGTTATCCCTTCCATACAACCTACAGGCCATCGTTGCTATATACCTGAATCGTGGCTCTAAGGAGGAGACTGAATAAATTCCATTAGAATCTGCCCTGAATTTTGCAGGGTGCGAAACCCAATCCATGATCATATTGGACAAGTTTCTGCCATATTGCTCGCATTCCTTCTCCTTGAAACCTTCTAGAAACTCGGTATTGCATGCAAAGTTTGGTGCGGGTGATAGCTGATACATTGCCTACAAATGTTCTGGTCTAAAAGTGCCAATCGTCACCTTTTGCTTGCTGATAATAGTTCTGGTCGGGATATCCACATGGTCTAGCACCCATCTGATCATATCATAATAGGGAAGGAGCCATGGTCTTGCCGCTATTTTGTACATTTCTGCCTGAATGACAATTTTGTATTTGGTGGCCAAATCATCCTTCTCATTATCGCTGGAATCATATGAACAATTCACCTATTCAGAATGAAGAATGTCGGAGATGTATGTCCAGGTTTTGACAGTATTAATACTTTGGGATGAAGTATCAAAAACAACATCGGAGCCCTGACCTGAACTTTCGGCAGTCGCCTTGAACGCCTTTCATGGGGCCATGAAAAAGAATTCTATATGCAGATCACCTGTAGTAAGAATCATAAATACAGACAGAAGTTATCCTGATGAAAAAGATCTGCGCGCAAAATAGAAATAAAATTGAAATAATGAAACAAACCCCTTATCTTAGTCATTTAAAACCCTGGTGTCCTTGCGAACAAAACGGTCAAATTGCTTGAATAAAGATTTAGCAGTAAAAGCAAGATCCTACTATATCTCACCTCACCGTAGTCCAAATAAATGCCATAATTGTTTGACGAGTCATAGGACGAATCATCGCAAAAAACATTTAAAATTACTCCGCAGACAGTGCATATTAATGTTTTCATTGATGCATCAATTAATCCTGCTTAGCTCCTTTAATTAAGTTTGTTTTAGTATTTAATCCCCCCTTTTTTTGGTGTTTGTCGTATCGAGAGAAATCACTCCTACCTTTTGATCCCCCAAAACCCGAAATTGCGATGATGCGATTTAGTTTAAAAAATGTGATCTGACTTAAGCTCTTAATTAACCCATGCTTAGTTAATAAAAATTGCGACTTTGCGACTCGGGGCTACGAGGGTATAGTTTTTTGGGAGAGCGATCTTCGAGTTGCGAAACCTCGACAGTGCTTAACTAGGGTTTAAAGTGACTTACCCTTGACACTAACCTGGGTAAACTTTTAAAATTGTTTTGAGACTTCGCATATCGGAGTTTGGAAACCTTGCGAATTGTAACTCCCGAAGCGCCATAACGCGAGGTAATAAAAGTAATAAACTTTCTGAACGGTTAAGAAACAGTGACTTAGGACTATAATGACCATCGCTACTTCGCATGTCGGGGTATTGAGGCTTTCAACAGGTAAATATCATAGAGTAAAAGGCAGCTTGAAAACCAACTTTTGACTGCAAGGATTATATTTCAACCACTTGTAAAAGGTGGCTCCATCACCCGCCATCTCTAGCTTAGAGAGACCACACCACGTTTTACTTGTTTGTCTATTAGTTTTTCTTGCAATTTCCCCCAATGATTGGAGGAGAGACCACACTAAGTTTAACTTGTTGGGTACAATGCGTAAACCCTAAACCTAATTCCAAGGTGTCCAAAGAATCTTTTCCTTCTATCCAGAAGTTCCACTATCTGGATGTCCAAATTGATCGTGAAAACCTAACCCTAATTCTCATGTTGGTGTAGTGTAACGCCTCCACGCCTTCGACCTGACATCCAAGGTGCTTCGAAGAATATACAATGGGTTGATTATAGTGTGTGCTCGTTTTTTACAAGCATGTCTGTTTGGATAATTATTATCAGACAAATACTTGCTGAGTACATTGAGTGGAAGATTAAAGGTTGGTGGATTAAACAAGACGAACTGCAGAGCAACAAGTCCTTGCCTTTGGGGGACTGTTGTGATTGCTAGAGTGATTGTAACGTTTGGGGGACTGATGCGATTGCTAGATTGATTGAACGTTATAAAGTGGAAGGATTAGAAGTTACATCGTAGAGAAGAAGCCGGTAGAAAAGTATGAAAGAGAGCAAAGAGCTGCAGAGTAAGAGTAGAATTGGATTCCCATATTAAGTGTTTGTACCATTTGAGTTATGATCTTACCATTTGAATTAGGATTTTTGTTGGGCAAATAACCTGCATGGTCACATTTGAATTATGATCTTACCATTTGAATTAGGATTTTTGCTAGGAAAATAACCTGCATGGTCACAAAAGAACAAATTACTCCTCCTTCCGTTGCACATCTAGTTTGTCCATGAGAATATTATTCTCTTGTTTCTTAGATTGAAGTGGGAATCATAAGAAACAATTTTTCTATTTCAACGAGGTGGAGTGCCCATCATATCAAGACAAAGGGGAGTAAAGGATGTTGGATATTATCCAATTCTTTATTGAGAATGAGATTGAGAATAATCAGTCTAATTATTCCATGGAAGTAATGAGTTCTAGTGTTGGCTTTGTTGCGGGGGGAATTGGGATTGGAGCAATAAGATAATGAATATTCCTTGGGTGTATTCTTAGCTGGACCTGCATAAAATTGATAAAATGTGAAGCAAAGAATACAAAGAAAGAGCAAAGCAGAAATATAATTCAGTATATTAGGAATGTAAGTGAAGAGTACAATATGCAAGTAAAAGATTACAATAGAAAAGGGAAACTAGCTAAGCTAAATAAGCTCAAGCAAATCAAGAAATGATAGTACAACTGGCCAGGACAGCTGGCAGTGTACAGTCAGACTGTTGAGATTACATTATATTTAACACTCCCTCTTAGACTCAACAGTTACAAACATCAGCAATGATGATGCCCAAGTGCTATCTCTGAAAATCAAAAATGGATTTTCCCAGTGGCTTTGTGAATATATCTACAAGATGATCTCGAGAGCCACATAATTGAAGTGCAATATCACCATTATTGACTAGCTCGTAGATGAAGTGAAAACAAGTTTCAATGTGTTCACTTTTCTTGTGAAACACATGATTTTTGGATAGAGCAATTGTTGAGGTGTTGTCACAGAAGATAGGAGTTGTATCCTTTTCTGTATGTGACATATCTTTCAATATTCTTCTTAGCCACATAGCTTGACAGGAAGCTGAGGTAGCAGCGACATACTTTGCCTCTGCAGAAGATATTGATACAATTGGTTGCTTCTTTGAAGTCCATGAAATCAGGTTTGTGCCTAGGTGAAAAACATGTCCTGAGGTGCTTTTCCTGTCATCTAGGCTGCCTGCAAAATCACTGTATGTGTAACCAGAGAGCTGGTTATTATTAGATTTAGTGTAACATAAGCCAAAATTGAGAGTTCCTGCAACATATCTTAGAATTCGTTTCACCATCTTCCAGTGAGAATCTTTGGGGGATTCCATGAATATGGAAACAAGGTTGGATGCATACATAATATCAAGCCTAGTTGTTGTAAGATACAACAAACTTCCTACTAAACTTTTGTACAGGGTAGGGTCAACTGTAGGGCCTTCATCTTTCTTGCTCAATTTTGTGCCTAGGTGTATAGGTGTTTTTGCTGGATTGTATTCTTCCATGCAGAATCTTTTGATGATGCCTGCTGCATACTTTTTCTGATAGACAAAAATTCTTTTGGTTGATTGATCAACCTCAATCCCCAAAAATATTTCATTATGCCAAGATCTGTCATCTCAAACTCAGATTGCATGGCATGTTTAAAATTGGTTAATTCAAGATTTCCATTATATATCATGTCATCAACATATAAACATACAATCAAAATTTTACAGTGCTAATATGTTTTGGTGTAAAGAGTTGGCTCATTTTGAGTTCTGCAGAAACCACTTTCAATCAGGTAAGTGTCAATTCTGATGTACCAAGCTCTTGGAGCTTGCTTTAAGCCATACAAGGCTTTCTTCAACCGATATACTTTGGCTGGCTACTCTTGGACCTTGATTTAAGCCATACAAGGCTTTCTTCAATAGATACACTTTGGTTGGCTGCTCTTGGACCTCAAATCTAGGTAGCTAATCGACATAAACTTCTTCTTCTAAGAAACCATTCAGGAAGGCTGACTTGGCATCCATCTGGTATACTTTCTAGTTGTGTTGGGCTGCTATGGCCAATAGAGTCCTTACAGTGTCCAATCTTGCTATTGGAGAAAAAGTTTCACCATAATCAGTACCTGGTTGTTGTGAGAATCCTTTGGCAACAAGTCTTGCCTTGTGTTTTTCAATCTGCATTTTTTCATTGAGTTTAGTTTTGTAAACCCATTTGAAACAAATACTCTTCTTATGTCTGGGAAAATCAACAAGATCCCATGTCATGTTCTTCTCAATGGAGTCAATTTCTTGGTTCATGGCTTGAACCCAGTGTGGTTCCTTAGCTTCTTCTTTAAAATATGTAGGTTGACATGACATTAATGCAAAAAGGTTGTGTTGTTCAATATCATCCAACTGCTGATGGATTTCTATGAAACTTCGAGTTCTCTGATTTTGAAGTTCAGAGGATGAGTCGTTGCGTGAAGTTGAGTTATCCTGATAATTTTCAGGTTGTCCTTGTACCTACAATCTTGGAAGAGCAGGTTGAGGTATTGGTTGTCCTAAATTTTCTGCATTTTCAGAACTTGGCAACAATGGATTTTGACTGTCCATTTGCTGATTTTCAGATTTGTTCCAGAGTTGATTTTCCAAAAATTTTACATCTCTGCTGAGAATTAGTTTCTTTGAAATTGGGTTGTAAAGTCTGTAAGCTTTAGATGTTTCATTGTATCCAGTAAAGATACATTTCTCACTTCTATCATCCAGTTTCTTCCTTAATTCAGAAGGTATGTGAGCGTATGCTATGCATCCAAATGTCCTTATGTGTGCAACATTTAGCTTTGTCCCACTCCAAGCTTCTTGAGGGACTTTCATCTTTAGACTTGTGGTTGGCGATTTATTCAAGACATAAGCTGAGCATGCTACTGCTTCAGCCCAAAAAGTATTTGACAAACATTTCTCTTTGAGTAGGCTTCTTGCCATGTTCATTATTGTCTGACTCTTCCTTTCAGCCACTCCATTCTGTTATGGAGTATACTTGGCTGTAGTTTGCATGATAATGCCTTGTGATTTGCAGAAATTTGCAAATTCGTTGGAGTTGTATTCTCCTCCTCCATCTGACCTGAGAGATTTTATATATTTGCCACTCTGTTTTTCAAGTTCTTCTTTGAATTCTTTGAATTTTGCAAAAGTTTCAAACTTGTGTCTCAGAAAATAGATCCAGATTTTCCTGCTAAAGTCATCAATAAACGTTAGAAAGTAAAAGCTACCACCTATGAACTCTGTTTGCATTGGTCCACATAGGTCAGTGTGAAAAAGTTTGAGATGTTGTTTGGCTTGAGTGGAGGATTGTGGAAAACTAGTTGTCTTATGTTTTCCAAGTATGCAAGACTCACATGGGGAATTTTTTTCTTTGAAGATAGGGAGACCTTTGACCATGGAGTGCTTTTGTAGAAGACTGAGACTTTGAAAGGGTAGGTGTCCAAATCTGGTATGCCAAACCATAGTTTCAATGGGGGTGGTTGCACTTTGTGCATATGGTTGGATCAGATTTGCAGTTCTCAAGGTCAGGGGAAACATCCTATTCTAAGTCATGTGGATTTCAGAAATCAATTTTCTACTAGGGGTTTTATCATATATCCTACAAGATGCTCCCTCAAAAGTACCTTATAGCCATGTTCAATGAGTTGTCCTACACTTAGCAGATTATGTTTCAGATCTGGGACATGATAGACATTCTTTATGTCTTTCTTTACATTTTGTTTAGTAAGAGTAGGTACAGCTCCTTTTTCTTGAACTTTGACTAAGGAATCATTTCCAAGTGTAATATCAGATGAAATTGAAGAATCAATGCATGAAAGTAAAACTTTGTTACCTGTCATGTGATTGCTGCAACCACTGTCCAGCAACCAGAGATCTTTAGGATGATCTTCAGTCTTGTGGCATGAGAGAAACATACCTCTTGAGGTTTCTCTCGTATGATTTGACACATTTTCTCTGCCTGAGAGCTAATCTTCTTGCTTCTTCCTGCATTCAGATTCATAGTGCCCATAGTTTTTGCAGTAATAGTATTTTATGCTTGATTTGTCATTTGATCTTCTCCCTCTGCCTCTTTGAGGTTGGAAACTCTGATTCTGACTATGTTGTTTGTGACCTTGGAAATTTTGATTCTGGTTCCATTGTTTGTTACCTCCACTTGAATATTGGTTACTTGTAATACTCCCTCGTCCTTGGTGATCTATGCCTCTTCCTCTTCCTCTCCCTCTACTGAAGGAGAATTGAGTTTTGAAGGCATTAGTGATTGACTCATCTGTGAGATGTAGTCTGGTCTCATGTGTCACCAGGGAACCAATTAGTTCATCTATTGAAAAACATGACAGATCCTTGGATTCAAGGATTGTTGTAACAACCATTTTGAATTTATTTGGTAAACTTTTGACGACTTTCTCAACAATGCGTTGATCAGTGATGGCTTCACCAGTGAATCTGATCTAGTTCACGATCTCCATGACTCTGGTCATAAACTGATCCACATTTCCAGACTCTGTCATTCTTAAAGTCTCGAATTGTGTCCTCAAGGTCTGCAGTTTGACTGTTTTGGCCCTGTCATTATCTTGGTAGGCTAATTTAAGGATGTCCCGGGCCTATTTTGAAGTACTAGTGCCTGTTATTTTTGAGAAAATCGAGTCATCCACTAAATTTTGAATCCAGAATTTGGCTTTATTCTCTTTGTTCCTCTGTGTTGCCTGAGCAGTTCTCTGTTGGTTTTTCATGGTGGAAAGGTCTGCTGGATCTGGTTCCACATATCCAAGATCCACTGGATTCCAACACTCTTGTGCTTGCAAGAAGGATCTCATTCGAAGAGACCAAAGATCATAATTCTTTCCAAGAAGAATCGGACCTTGAGTTGGTCCTAAAATGCCAAACGTGGCCATCTTTAATGAATTTTAACAAAACAAAAAAGAAATTGTTGGAAAAATTTTGTGTCTACCTGTTTCCTGCGTGTAAAACCAGATCTTCTAAGTTATTGTCGTGACTTCGAAACTTTGCGATCCAGGCATGTCGTTTGTTCTCTATCCCTCAATATGTTGAAACCTGAAATTTCATGATGCCTGTCCTTCTCAAACATCTTTTCAGGATTTCATGTTTCGGGACTTTCGTGTTTCGATGCTGAAGGTAGCAATTCCTTCGAATAGCCGAAATGCGAAATTGCTTCAAGGTTCAACGATCCTCGTTGATTTATGATCAACGGCCACAGTTTCTTTGGAATATCATGATCAACAATCTACGATCTTCCATGATTGGATATCTAACGGTCCATATCTACACTCGATCAACGACTCAGATTATTTCAAAATTTTGCGTATCACGAGTTCATGAGACTCTAGCCTTTGATTTCCCCAGTATCTGAAATTGTGATGGCGCTTGCATCGATGGTCCAGATCCACCAATGATCTGATAGTCCAGATCCTTTCAGGATTTCGTGAATCAATATTTCGCGACTCTTGAACTCTCGTCACGATGTTCTCCAAACCCCGAACTCTAAAGTGCTGAAATTTTGATGGCACTTGGATCTGCTGCCACCTGTCCTCTGAGATGGATGGCCCTGATTCTCTTGGGAAATATTATTTCCCCAGTCTTCACCTTCATTCTCATGGTGCCAAAAAAAATGTCGATGGCTTCTGGATCTTCGCCACCTATCACTCCAGATCCAACGGTTGGAGTGATTTCGGGATTTTGGGATTTCGTGTATCGAGGTATGGAGTGCAGTCTCCTCTACTCATCCAACTCTCGATTCCCAATTTCGCGATAGCGTTAGATCGACAACGCATGATCTTTCTCGATCCAATGGTTCAGATCGAGTCGTGATTTCACGATTCGCAAATTATCACCACAGTTCTATGACCCTTACTCCCTGCGAGTCAGTGAAATGCTGAGACCTCACCATGTGTCCTCCTTGATGGACGGTCCCAAGGATTTTGAGATTTTGTGACTTCACATGTTGGCTTTTCTCCTGTGTGCTCCAAAGGATTAAACCTCATGCACTTTCTCCCGGATCTGGTGGCTGTCGTTCCTCTACGCAAAATCTAACGGCTGAAATTCTTTTTCCTTTTCTGTGCTTTCCTAGTCCTTTCTGAACTGGATTTACGCCTCAGAAGTATTAGCAGGATTGATCTTACAGATCCGACTGCTGTCCTTTGCTGCTTTAGCGTGTTCTTTGTTGTTCTTGCCAAGAGTTTCACCCGAAGTAGGAAATTCGTGAATCTTTCACGAATTTGAAAGACTTTCACGAATTCTTTAAATCTTTCTGCCCTCTGCAACAAACTTTCATGAGTTTGTGATAATTTTAAAATTCTTTAAACGTTTCTTCCTTCTGCAGAATCTATCATGAATTTTAAAGAATTTTGCGAGATCTTTAAACGTTTATGCCTTCTACATATATCTTTCACAAATTGAACGAATTTCTTTGAATTCTTTGAATGTTTCTTCCTCCTGCAGCTCTTCTTTGTGAATCTTTGATGAATTTGTAAAAGTTCACGATTCTTTACACTTCCTCCTTCCACAGTTTCTGCTCCCTCAATTTTTTGAGCGTATAGCACTCTGCTTCCTCATGCGTGCTTTTCCTGCGATGTTCTTTTGAGTGGAGGGTGGACTACGAATTTCTCTCCAGACTCTGTGAAGTAATCTTGTGTCCTATGCTTTCGTGAACAATGTAAGCTTTGCGTTGTTGAGGATCGGGTTGCTCTCTAGACTGTGTGAAGAGGCTTATTGCTGAGTCACCGATACCATGATAAAATGTGAAAAAAAGAATAAAGAGAAAGAGAAGAGCATAAATAGAATTCAATATATTAGGAATGTAAGTGAAGAGTACAGTATGCAAGTAAAAGATTACAATAGAAAAGGGAAACTAGCTGAGCTAAATAGGCTCAAGAAAATCAAGAAATGATAAGTGGTTACATTATATTTAACAAAAATTGCAGCTATGCAAACTTGAGTATCTATATCATTTTCAAAATAGTTGCCAAAAGTAGACACTAACGTTGATACACATTCCTTGTTTAGGATAACTTGATAACTAATGCTCCAAGTAAAAATTATTTTGGACCTTCAGAACCAGAGATGTTCAAACTCCAGAGATAGCTATGCCCATATTAAAGAAAGTAGTATAAATTTATAAACACCTATCACAGAGGAAGAAGAAGACTATTTCGGAAAGATATTGAGTTTCTTTCATTGATGGCAAAATCTGATAATGATGTTAAAGTACAGACAGTGTGCTAAAAGATTTTACCAAGGCAGTCAAAGGAAACAATATCTATAAAAAAACATGACCTTCAGCCCATATCAGGAAATTTATAGCCTTGTTAGAGGAATCACTAGAACTGGCATCAAGTCTCTGTCAATTGCAATGGGAAAAATTGAAAATTCTTTTATAGAAAAAATGAATACAAACAATATTTTCAAAATTAAATTCAATAATGCAGAAAGACCGAAAAATTGAAAATTCTTTTTATAGAAAAAATGAATACAAACAATATTTTCAAAATTAAATTCAATAATGCAGAAAGACCAAGTAGGATTCATATAGGTTGACCCTGTAGATAATGGATTTCTGCAGAATCCTTTGAATAAATTGGACAATCTTAACTCTAAAGCGCAAAGTTATCATAGTAGAGACTCATCCTCAATTATTACAATTTACAGCACACATAACATTACATTTTTTTATCTAAGTTGTGGAGAAAGAAGAGGTTGAACCACATAATAAAAAAAAATGGTAGTGTTTTGTATTAGGAGGATACTAGAACCTTCTTGAAAGCCAAGTGAGGCCTCATCCAGAATCAATCCCCTTAACACCTGTCAGTTTTTCATCTAACTTGGAGCTGGTTGTTGTAGGGATTAATTTCATGGAGTGAAGTTTCCAGTAATATGATGGAAATGGCTGTCATGGACAGCATATATTCTGTAAACTTCTTTTGGATTGTGCCAGGTTGTGGAGTTGAAACAACAAAACTGCAAGCAAGAGATATGTTAACACCTACCCTTTGAAATCATTGGTCTTAGCAGAATCATAACAATGATGCGAGAGTATGTGTTTATAGAGCAAGGGAAATAGGGTTTATCAACATTATCTTCTAATAAAAAATGAATGTTAAAAGTAGTTGATTTCACTAGTGTCTTCACTTCTCTTCTTTTAGCTATTGAAAACATTACAACCAGAACATAAAACTTTAGTGCATCCAAGAATCAACAACATCCAGAAACACAGCCCGAGATGACTTAAACTAGTGATTTTCCAACTACGAATAAAGGCTTGACGAAGTCATCCAGTGCTAGCGATCACGCGCCATAGCTATCAATGCGCAACTGCTGATTCTTCAAGGACCAAGAACGGCGAAGGGAAACCTAGATATCATGTCACAGGATCGAAGGACCAAGGAAAGGGAGTGCCGCAGACCTGCCTTCCTTAAATGCGCTGCGCGTATACATTCTATGGTCGGCCAAAGAAAGCCGAATCGTCCGGGTAAGAGAGAAAATAAAGATGCATGCTCTTAAGTAGTATCTGGTATAGGAGGGTCGACATTTTCAAATATAGATAGGAGTACTTCATTAGGGTTTCTAGAGTTTCCACAATTGAGAATATCAGTAGTGGAGTAAAGACTATTTTGGCTACAATGAGTGGTGCTTGAATCCGAAGCCAGCAAAATATTGAAACTATGATAGGTCAAAGTTACCGCACTTGAAAGAAGAAGACAGAAACTTACAAGTCCTTCAGATTTGTCAAGTTCCCCAGCTCTGGAGGTAACGTCCCGGATAAATGGTTATGGTCAAATCTCCTGCAAAACCAGAACAAGCCTGTACGCTATGGGCCATCCTTAAATATTTACCGATACTTGAATGCGAAATGAACTTAGAGAAATAAATTACAGTGTTGTCAAATCGGTGAGCTTCCCCATCTCCTTTGGAATTTCACCAGACAAATTATTTGTTCCTAACGACCTGCGACATCAATTCAACAGATATTCACATTCGAATCCTCACGCGGTTCTGTATTCATAAAAAAACATCAACGGCGAACAAGCAATAACTTACAGATATTGCATGCGAGTCAAGGAGCCCAGCGATGCCGGGATCGATCCATGCAGAAGGTTGTATCTCAAATCCCTGCGAATTTAAACAACACAGCTAATTCCCATCACTGCCAAACCCTATCCATTCCTGGGAATTTTCAGATGAATAATTAGGAGAAAGATGACGGACTTTCCGAATTAGCTTACATGTGTTCCAGATATGTGAGATTAGCCATCTCCGGCGGAATAATTCCCGTCATTTCTTCATACACAACTTTTCTGCAAACAGAAACAGAAAGACATGAGTCCAGCCTTTACAGTACGAGCACTATTATGTGGAATGATGATCTGACTTACATTTGAAGGACATGGCAAGTGGTATTTTTGTTGAAGGCACAGTTGCAGATAACGCCGACCTCCTCCTCCGGGTTGCCGTCGATAGTCTCGTTAGTAGACCAAGACGGGACGCGGCTGCAGGGGTCCACGCTGAAGTTCCATTTGTTGTTCCCCATCTTGCTTGCTATTATTCTCAGCGCCTCAACTGTTAAAAATTAAAGCTTGTACTATAAGTGCCCAAACGTGATATTAGATTGCAAAATGCACGCAAACGGATTCTTTTCTCACCTTCGTTTGGATGGGTGACTGCAGCGGCTTCGCAAAAGAGGCAGCAGTGATGCAGCAAGATGGCATAGCAGAGAACGAGGAAAACCGTGGAACGTGGATGGAAATGAAAATTGCAGAAGCTACGCCCTCCCATACTCAAAAACGCTTCAAAATTTGGAAATTGCAATTGCAGATGAATGAATGTAATTAAAATATAATTAATAGATTATGCACCCCCCACTAAATATTTAATACTCTACACATTACTAAAACTTCAAATATCAGACACACCTTGGGTGAGACTTACTTCCTTTGGAAGGTTGAATATGTCGATATATTAAACTACATGAGGCATGTATTGGACACCTTTTACAAACTTCTTTATTTTTTGGCATATTATGGGATATTCAATAGCGTTTTATAAGTAATATTTTGCAGCGAGATTTTCTTTTATTAGTTTTATCAAGAAATATGAAGAGAACAAAAGTAGGTTGATTGAGTATCGTAGCTAGTTTTTCTTCTGTAAATGTTCACTGTACTATTAGAAAATTAGATTCGTTTGGGTTAATTTTTTTTTTTTTTTAATGTGATGAGTCTATCTCTTTTTCATTATATTAAGATCTAATACTTATTTTATTGTTTCATATACTATGTAAAACTCTATTTTGATATTTGATTTTTTTTTTTAAAGCTCTTCAAGGTTAAGAATGTTTTGCCGTATTTCAAGATATAGTACTTAGTTTATCATTTCATATACTATGTTAATTTGATAATCTATCTTTTTAAGTTCATTGTATTGCGGTTTGGGGTCAAGAAATGTTAATTGTTGTGAAAAAGGAAGATTAATCAATCTACTAAGTAAACTGGGAAATTGCAAACTCAATTAGTGTAGTGCATTTCACACAGACTTGTTTTTAATGGCTCTTGTGAAGTTTATTTTGTACTAGCCATTTAAGGTGCTAAATTTATTTAGAACCTGGGTAAACTTTGTTGTTATTTGTTTTATTTATAAGAAATATTACAAATATGGAAATTAATATTCCAATTAGATCTTACTTCGGTGTTAAAGTAATGAGGTTTTTTATCATGTTAAAGGAATAGTAAAAGATCATTTTAATTTCAGTACTCAAAACACGGTATTGAGCTATTTATTTCACTTTTTTTGTTCATGAAGGAATAGATCAATGTCTCTGAGAGGATGGAGGACATATTTAGAGACAAAACTCGGAATTGACTATGACAACTGCACTTGACATATAGCATGAAAAAATTGCACATGATTTGCTAGCTTGGATATAATTGGTGATTTATGTACACTATAAATTTTAATATAAATAGAAATTTTAGCTAAGGGAAAAATGTATATTTACATGCTAGAAAATATTTCAATTGTTAGAGTGAGTGTATCACAATTTCCCAACTCGAGAAAAGTCTTAATTATATATTTTTCTAAGATGATTGAAATGTGCTCATTGGTGAGAGTTCACTACACCTAATTTACCTAATTTTGACATTTTCAAGAATAACTTGTGTAGATTGGTGAAAATTTATAGACAACTTAGATCCATATTACCTCCATATTTATAAGTGGAAGGGCAAAATCCCTCAAAATGGAAACCTTTCCTCAAGTTTAACACTTTAAAATAAATTTTTAGTTGAAGTGATTTGATCCCTGTCATCATAAGTTCGAAGCTAAGATAGATTTAAACTAATTGTGTTGAATTGATTTATGTAAATATTTTATGTATGTTGTAAGCATGAATTTTATACAACATAAACAACTAATATATCAATAAAAATTTCTTAAAAATTTAGTCAATTTACTAAACAATAACTTGTAATTGTTGGAATTTCCTTATTTACAGAGCATTAGTGTTACTAGTGTTCTTTTACTTCATTACCATTAAAATATATATCATGTACTTAGCAGTAGAAACATAAAAAAGAGACAAAAAATAACACAAGAGAGTTATCCTGGGAAAACCCCAAATGGGGGAAAAACCCAAGAACCTTTCTTAGATAGAGTTTGTTCACAAAGTAAGTCCAATCAGATAAAACCTAGCACAAAGGCTAGCTCAACCAAAAATACCACCACAACTGCAACAACAACATTATACCATGATATCTTACCTCCTCAGGGAGTAGCGCACAAGAGAGAGATACCAAAAGACTGAAAAAGAATAAATTATGCAGCTGCAGCTACTACGTCGCCTCCTCCAAACTTGCGCCTTGCTTCTGTGTAGATGGGAGAGTGTGAGTGAGTGAATAAATGAGCCAACACGTCCTCTATTTATAGTCTTCCTGACCACTAAGCTGGGTCAAATTTATCTATGGACAAGTGTCTTTTCATTATTACTTTATATTCTTCTGGGCCGACTTCTCTTTTAGGGTATTTCAATATATGTTCAATGGATACCTTGCTTCCAGAATCTTCTCTATATCTAAGAAAGGCCATGTAAGAGGGAAAGATCCTCCCGCGGCTACCAAAACATCAACACTTACTCTTAGCTAGGGAGACATATTTCACAATGTCTTCATATGGTAGTCCATTGTGCAATCTACTAGCAGGAACACGGCTGCTAAAATGCCTTTGGTAGATCAAATCATCTTGCACAGTCTCTGCGATCAAGAAATAACACACACAGCTACATCAAGCGATTTGGTAATCTCTATGACAATCAGCTAGTAGCACACAACTACTATAATTTCATCCAATAGATCAAAGCTGCTGCCAAGTAGTACACAACTATATCCAATGACACACAGTCATTGCTAGTGGAACACATCCACTATAGTAGACACAACTATTGTTCGGAGTCACACAACCTCCGCCAGTGGAACACATCCACCAAAGTAGCATACAACTATTGTTCGGAGTCACACAGCCTCCGTTACTAGGACACATCCACCGAAGTAGCACACAAATATTGTCTGGAGTCACACGGCCTCCGCCAATGGAACACATTTGTAGAAGTAGCACACAACTACTATCCGGAGTCACACACCCTCTTCCAGTGGAACACATCCACTGAAGTAGCACACAACTACTGTCCGGATTCACACAACATCCGCTAGTAGAGCACATACACCGAAGTAGCACTCAATTGTTGTCCGGAGTCACACAACCTCCGCCAGTGGAACACATCCACCGAAGTAGCACACATCTACTGTCCAAAGTCACACAACTTCATCTAGTGGAACACATCCACCGAAGTAGCACACAACTACTGTCCAAATTCACACAGCCTCCTTCGTAGTTTTACGACTACATGTGTGATGTTTCTTCTCTCAGCAGGCCCGACAATGCATTACCTCCTCAGTCACCTCACGCGATTGATCTAGGAAACTCTTGGCCAGAGGAGTTAGTCAGAATGAGAAGAAACAACACATCTCCCTCTCAATGAGGGTGGATGTTCTGAAACACTCCAAGCTTGTCCCTGAAGTACTCATACTTCACTCTTGACAAGGGATTCGTGAGGTTGTTTTCTATCTGATCGTCCGTAGATATGTATTATATCTCCACATATCCTCTCTGCACCATGTCCCATATTTAATGATATTTGATCTCTATATGATTAGACCTTTCATGGAATGCAGGGTTATTGGTAAGGTTCACACAACTTTGATTGTCGCAATGCATTAAAGTTGGCTCCAATTTTAGATCAAATATCCCAGCTAGCAACTTCCGAAGCCACACTGTTTCATGGCTTGCCACGCTTACTACGATATACTCTTCTTATAAAGTACTGAGTGCCACCAATTTTTTATTCCTTCTCAACCATGATATCATTCCTGATCCCAAACTGAAACAACAGCTGGAAGCACTCTTCTGATCCACTGCACTACCTGCCCAGTCAAAGTATGTATATCCTTGCAAATTTACATCTCCACTCGAGACATATCTCAATCCATATCCAACCATACCATGAAGGTACCTCAACATATACTTTGCTTCCATCCAATGTACCTGTCTAGGTTCAACCATGTGTTGACTTAAGGTATTCACTGCAAAGCATATGTCTGGCCTAGTGTTAACCAAGTACGTCAAGGATCTAATCAACTATCTGTACATCGTGGGATCCACCAAATATTAATATTTTTCACTCAAGGGATTCATATTTATCATCATAGTGTGGTCACGGACTTGCAGTCCATCATCTCGAATTTCTTTAGGATCTCAACAATATATTTTCCTTGGCTAAGGAAAATATCATCTTATCTCTGCCACACTTCCAATCCCAAGAAGTAATGCATCAAACCTAGATCCTTCATCTCAAACTATGAAACGAGCTCCCTCTTTCACCCAAATATGATCTTCTCATCTCCTGTCAGAAACAGGTCATCCACATGTAGGATCAATTGGAAACCATCCCCGAGCTCATCAAATAGTCGTCTGATCCGACATATCATGTCCTGGGTGCCTTCTTAGGCCCGTAAAAATCCTTCTTTAATATGTAGAAATGAGACTCCTTATCATGTATCTTGTGGAATCTCTATGTACACTTCTTCTGGCTACTGGAGCAAGTGTCTTGTCATAATATTCTCCCTCTTGCTGGGAGAATCCTTGGGCCACAAATAAATATTTGTACATTTCTATGCTTCCATATGTAGCATGCTTGATCTTGTAAATCAACTTGGAAGTCACTATTGACTTCCCTTATGGTCTCAGAACCACCTCTCACACATCATTCTTCATGATGGAATGATACTCCTCCATCATGGCATCCTTCCATTCCTTCTTCTCAAAATCTTCTTCAATGGTGGAAGGCTCTTAATAAATGATGATGCTCATCAACGCCACATAGATGGAAAAAATGTGTGGTTTCTAGAACTAAGGAAAAAATTATATCCCAGTGCTTCTGAATGGTTTCCTCCTCTGTCACTGCAGCAAGGTCTTGTTGGCAAATTCAGTTAACGGACAGTGATTGGCAAATTCAGTTAACAGACAACGATTGGCAAATTCAGTTAACAGACAACGAATGCTTGCCATTGATGGCAACAGTGAAGATGACAGGCAAACAGAAGACAATTTCAGAGAGGTGAATGATCGAAAGCAGTAAATTATCGAAGGTAGCGAATGATTGAAGGTAGCGAATGAG
>JZKD02S1674467.1:24725-35017 GCA_000966675.3 Picea glauca
TACAATAATAAGAAATGAGAGAAACAGTCTTCTAGTGTTGTGATCAATCATTCTTCCATGGTAACCTGGAAACAAAACAAGAAGTTTCTCCTAGAGGAGAAGTTAGTTATATCTAGTAAATGATTACAATAAGCATTTATTTCAATAGTGCTCTCATGCTACCAAGTATTCAAAAGCTTTTCAAAGATTGTTATCACAACTATAGTCTTTACTTGTAATGTGGCAGATATCAAACTTGATACGTGCTAATTTGAATCTTATCAATTTAATCAATCAAACCTATAACCTGGAGTCTTGTCCTCATGAATGAGTGTTGTTTCTTGTCTTCTGAGTCTCCTTCACTCAATATGACAAGTATTCTCTTCAACCTATCCTTTATACTAAGATAATATGTCTTCTTGACATAAATCTAAATTAGAGAATAAGTTGTATAATCTCAACCTTAATCAATCTAATACTTTGACTTTAATTTTGACCAATGGTCAGTATGATAGTCAATAACTTCAACAGATCAAAATACAACCTAGATGTTCATAAGATCACAATAATTCCATAACAAATAGAGGCATATCAAATTAATCAAAGTTGTGGTGCATTGTTTCTCTGAATGTGGTGGATCTGAGATTCTTTTGGATCTACAATTGTTGTTTAGACAAAAGATCATTTCTCCTGTAAATGCCCTTTAAAATATTGATACAGTTTAAACATATGTAAGTACATACCTTTGATAGTATCGACAGGTAGTGGCACCATCCGAAAACAGTGGCAAGAAATAAAGAACCTTTAAAACTTCAAGGGTGCTTCAACTTGTAATATAAAGGTAGCTGGAGATTTTCTAGGGTAGCGCACACTAGGACAATAAAAAATCAGTCCCAACACTTCACACAAACTTTTATTGCAACTGGTGTGGTACTGCAACTGGTGTTGCAACTGGCACAAAAAATGGCATGAAGGAACTAGCACTGCAACTGCAACCTATACTGTAACAATAATTGATATTGTAACTGCAATTGATACTGCAACCTAGGGTTTTATGAGCAAACCCTAATTTCTCAAACTTTAATTTTTGGAATTCTAATATAGGGACTAGATGCGCCCTCCTAGGGAGAGATCCTAGATGGTATTACTTTGTCCAACGTCCTTCAGCAAGGTGGATGATGTCACCTTTTAGGGTTTATGTAGAAACCCTAATTTCTAAAACTTGTCTAAAACTAAAAATTGTTCTAGGGAAAAGGTGCGCTAGAGTTAGGATAGTCTTCCTACGCCCTTAGCTTCTTCAGCGAGTTCTTCTGTGCTATGAAAATCTCTTCTTTTAGGCCCACTTTGACACTATATTGATTTTTCTAATTAGCAGTTAACTGGATTAGTGTTATTTTACTTACTAAACCATTATCACAATAACTGCATACAAAGGATCACTGAAAAAATAACATGCACAACATGCACAAGATTTACACTGGGAAAACCCCCTAAAGGGAAAAACCCAACAAAGTTCCTCAATATATGTTTTCCAGCCAAGAACAATGCTTCTCTCCAAGAGAGAACTAACAAAGAATAAGATCCTCCTCTAACCCTTGACTAGGGAAGAGTAGTGCACCACGTAACCAATATATATCCAAGAGATAGACCAAAACCCTCCACCAAGTCACCTCCTAGCTGAAGTAGTGTCTCCCTCTCAAACTTGCACACGTTTCCTCTTGGCTATAGATCTAGTGAGTGAGTGTGCAAATGAGGTGTTGGCCTATCTTATAAATAGTGGTTTGGCCAACCTAAAATTAGGTCTAGGACGACCTATTCCTTTACCCTTTTATTTTTTGTTTTATTTGTCAAGGCACAATAGGGTCGACTTTTACAAAGGAAAAATATGGCCTAATTAACAAATATAATATAATAATATTATTTAGGGTTTGTCTTGGTCAAATACAATAAGGATATCTTCCAAAGCTACTCAATATTTAGCAACACCAACTACTTCCAATGAAAATCCCATGTGGAGGATTTATTAAGAAGTAAAAGATTGTACCAGATTACCATGGGAAAAGAAATGGAACCTACTGATGATGAAAATAAAATAAAAATGGGAAAATAGGAATGACAAAGCATGTGGACTGATTGGAATGCCCATCTCTTCTGATTTAATATTTCACCTTCAAGGAATTGATGACCCTGATGAAGCTTGGGAAAATCTTGAATTTGTTTTTGGTAAACACAATACCATTCGATCCCACTAGATAGAAAATTAGATAATGACTTTGAGTCAAAATAATTTTTCTTTCATTGAAGAATATTTATCTAATTTCAAAACACTTAGAATTTTATGTGAAGAATGTAACATAAAGCTAGAAGAAGAGCATTGCATATATATTATTCTTTCTAAGCTTGGTAATGCATATTCAATGTTTGTATCTACCTTCTATGCCACTAGAGAARMTCTAGGGATTKCTTATAAAAATMTCTCTCTTGATTCMTTTTGTGATTCCTTAATAATAGAGAAATATAAGCTTGTGCAACTTGGAGTGGYCAGCACTACCTCACATAAATGGGAGGTCCATTAGATGGATGTTAAATCTTCCTTCTTGCATGGGGATTTACAWGAAGAAATCTACATGGAAMAATMTCCTTKCTATGTCCAGAATKATTTTATCCTTGTTTGTCACCTTAATAAATYTCTTTATCKTCTTAAGCAAGCTCCCCGATCCTAGTATGCCAAAATYGACAACTTTCTTATTGACACCAGATTTTCTAGATGCCATTATGATCCTAATGTCTGTACCAAGAAAGTAGGAAGCCATATCATAATCCTTGTCCTTTATGTTGATGACCTTATCCTTAATGGTAGTGACTCGAAACTTTTAAACCATGTGAAAACCATCCTTAAGAAGAAATTTGAAATGATAGACTTAGGTTTTTGCACTATTTCCTTGGCCTCCAAGTTTTGCAAACCAATGAAGGAATTTTTCTTTCCCAGTCTAAGTATTATTTTCACCTTCTTCATCTCTTCCACATGGAATATTGTAAAGTAGTCCCTTCTCCCTTTCAGTATGGATTCAATCTTGTTGCCACATGTATTTCTCCCAAATTTGATGCCACTTTGTACCATTAGTTAGTTGGTATCCTCTTATAAATGACTTATACATGTCCTGATCTTTCCTTCGTTGTTGGTTTTGTTGTCTAGTATATGAAAACACCCCATGAAATCCATTGGAAAGCAACTAAAAGGATACTTCAGTATGTCTGGGGTACAGTTCAGTTCAGGATACATTACAGTTCAAGGGGGTTCCTTTATTGGTTGGTTTCACTGATTTAGATCGGCCCGATGACCTTGATGATCAGAAGTCTACTACAAGTTATGTTTTCAGCCTTGGTTTAGGACCTATCACTTGGGCCTGTAAGAAACAACATGATATTTCACTTTCTTTAACAAAAGTAAAGTACCGAGCAGTGGTAAATGAAATTCAAGAAGCTTTGTGGATTCAATGTATCCTTTCATAGTTTGGATTTCAATGACAACATCCAACTAAACTTTGGTGCGACAAGCTCGCCAAAGACCCAATTCAACATCAGCACAACAAACACATCAAGCTACACATGCACTTAATCAGAAAGCTCATTCATGATCGAATTATTGAAGTGCTCTTTTTCCCTATAGAAGATCAAGTTGCAGACATTTTCACAAAGTCTCTTACAGAAAATAAGTTTTCCAAAATTTGATCTATGTTAGGAGTTCATGAAGTTGTCATTAAGGGGGGATGTGCTCTAATGCCTCCTTCCTTCTCCTATTGTTTCACTATTGTAAATCCTTCAATCCTATCCCAATTTGTTCTTAAGGGGGGATGTTAGGATATGTAGACACTTAGGATTTATTTAATATCTACTTGGTCTAATGTGTCGTTAGGTAAAAGTGTGTTTCTTTAGTATGGATTAGTATGCATTTGTAGTTAGGAAATCTGACGGTCATGATATGTTTCTGACATAGATTGATTTGACAATTCATATTCTCCTTGATCTTAATTACTGCATTGATCCATGGCTTAACACCCAATTGGTCCAGGATATCTATTTAAAGAGCACGGAGCATCATTTTCCGATGATCGATTGTGAGAAAATCTCTTGTAAATATCTTTGTAATATTTTTATTTTGCATTAATAAATTTCTCCAAGTGGCCATGTTGGTTGGGGCCATGTATGTTTCCCCGTAGGGGTTTTACCATGTCAAAATATCTGTGTTTTGATCTTTTATCTGGTTGTGTGAGTGGTTACTGAAGGTGTTCGACCCCTATTGGAATACCTATGTTGTTAAACAAAAGGGGTTCTTTTGTTGGTAGTCCCAGGAAATATTTCCATAGACACAGACTCAACCTAGGGTCTGCTAAATAAAATAGCACACACTACAAAAGTCCCTATAATATAATAGCAACAAAACAAATCCCTTGTGTCAAGGAATAAAGGAAGTAAGGATCTTCCGGAGACGAGAGATGAGACCGTCAAAGAAGATATGAGAAACAATTACCCACAACTACTATGTAATGGACATCTAGAGGTGAAAGTACCAGACACAACCAAATACCCTCCTAAGGAGCCAAAATATTGTGTTGTACATCTATCTCAGGTACTGACAGTACCACCACTACAATCACTTGGGAAGGTAACCTAGGAAAATCAACTAGGGATACCACTTCATGCTTGGTGGTTGGGAGGAATGGTCATGGGAGAGGGATTATGTGAATGGGCAGGGAACGTAAGACAAATGTCTTAGATATGAAGCAACTCAAATAGTGGTGTCACCCCGAGGAATTTCCACTACTAATATTTCCCCCTTGACTCGCATAACCCCACTGAGAGAGAGTGTTGGGGACCAGTCCAAGCACTTTTCTCAACTTCTCCTACCGCTTGAATCCTGTGTTAGAGGAGATTTCCCAAAAAACAATTCATGTTACTAATGAATTTTCGCTCATTAGTGTTCCTAGTTTTGTTTCACTGGCCTTGGATAATTTACTCTCCACCCTACAACCAAGGCCCTAAAATCCTAGACTTATTGGTTTTCTATAAATGAAAAAATTTAANTGGAGTCTTGTCCTCAAGAATGAGTGTTGTTTGTTTTCTTCTGAGTCTCCTTCACTCAAGATGACAAGTATTCTCTTCAACCTGTCCTTTATACTAAGATAATATGTCTTCTTGACATAAATCTGAATTAGAGAATAAGCTGTATAATCTCAACCTTAATCAATCTAATACTTTGACTTTAATTTTGACCAATGGTCAGTATGATAGTCAATAACTTCAAAAAATAAAAATACAACCTAGATGTTCATAAGATCACAATAATTCCATAACAAATAGAGGCATATCAAATTAATCAAAATTGTGGTGCATTGTTTCTCTAAATGTGTTGGATCTAAGATTCTTTTGGATCTACAATTGTTGTTTAGACAAAAGATCGTTTCTCATGTAAATACCCTTTAAAATATTGATACAGTTTAAACATATGTAAGTACATACCTCTGACAGTATCGACAGGTAGTGGCACCATCCGACAAAAGTGGCAAGAAATAACAAACCTTTAAAACTTCAAAGGTGCTTCAACTTGTAATTTAAAGGTAGTTGGAGATTTTCTCGGGTAGCACACACTAGGACAATCAAAAATCAGTCCCAACACTTCACACAAACTTTTATTGCAACTGGTGTGGTACTGCAACTGGTGCTGCAACTGGCACAAAAAATGGCATGAAGGAACTAGCACTGCAACTGCAACTGATACTGCAACAACAATTGATATTGTAACTGCAATTGATACTGCAACTGCAACTGCAACCTAGGGTTTTATGAGAAAACCCTAATTTCTCAAACTTCAATTTTTGGAATTCTAATATAGGGACTAGATGCACCCTCCTAGGGTGAGATCCTAGATGGTATTACTTTGTCCAATGTCCTTCAGCAAGGTGGATGACGTCACCTTTTAGGGTTTATGTAGAAACCCTAATTTCTAAAACTTGTCTAAAACTAAAAATTGTTCCAGGGAAAAGGTGTGCTAGAGTTAGGATAGTCTTCCTATGCCCTTAGCTTCTTCAGCGAGTTCTTCTGTGCTATGAAAATCTCTTCTTTCAAGCCCACTTTGACACCATGTTTATTTTTCTACTTAAGCAGTTAACTGGATTAGTGTTCTTTTACTTATTAAACCATTATCACAATAACTGCATACAAAGGATCACTGAAAAAATGACATGCACAACATGCACAAGATTTACCCTGGGAAAACCCCCTAAGGGGAAAAACCCAAAAAACTTCCTCAATATAGGTTTTCCAACCAAGAACAATGCTTCTCTCGAAGAGAGAACTAACAAAGAATAAGATCCTCCTCTAACCCTTGACTAGGGAAGAGTAGTGCACCACGTAACCAAGATATATCCAAGAGATAGACCAAAACCCTCCACCAAGTCATCTCCTAGCTGCAGTAGTGTTTCCCTCTCAAACTTGCGCACTTTTCCTCTTGGATGCAGATCTAGTGAGTGAGTGTGCAAATGAGGTGTTGGCCTATCTTATAAATAGTGGTTTTGCGAGCCTAAAATTAGGTCTAGGACAACTTGTTCCTTTACCCTTTTATTTTTTGTTTTACTTGTCAAGGCACAATAGGGTCGACTTTTACAAAGGCAAAGTATGGCCTAATTAACAAATATAATATAATAATATTATTTAGGGTTTGTCTTGGTCAAATACAATAAGGATATCTTCCAAAGCTACTCAATATTCAACAACACCAACTACTTCCAATGAAAATCCCATGTGGAGGATTTATTAAGAAGTAAAGGATTGTACCAGATTACCATGGGAAAAGAAATGGAACCTACTGATGATGAAAATAAAATAAAAATGGGAAAATAGGAATGATGAAGCATGTGGACTGATTGGAATGCCCATCTCTTCTGATTTAATATTTCACCTTCAAGGAATTGATGACCCTGATGAAGCTTGGGAAAATCTTGAATTTTTTTTTTGGAAAACACAATACCATTCTATCCCACTAGATAGAAAATTAGATCATGACTTTGAGTCCAAATAATTTTTCTTTCATTGAAGACTATTTATCTAATTTCAAAACACTTAGAATTTTATGTGAAGAATGTAACATAAATCTAGAAGAAGAGCATTGCATATATATTATTCTTTCTAAGTTTGGTAATGCATATTCAATGTTTGTATCTACCTTCTATGCCACTAGAGAAGCTCTAGGGGCTGCTTATAAAAGTCCCTCTCTTGAGTCCTTTTGCGATTCCTTAATACTAGAGAAATATAAGCTTGTGCAACTTGGAGTGGTCAACACTACCTCACATAAATGGGAGGTCCATTAGATGGATGTTAAATCTTCCTTCTTGCATGGGGATTTGCAAGAAGAAATCTACATGGAACAATCTCCTTGCTATGTCTAGAATGATTTTATCCTTGTTTGTCACCTTAAGAAATCTCTTTATGGTCTTAAGCAAGCTCCCTGATCCTGGTATGCCAAAATGGACAACTTTCTTATTGACACCAGATTTTCTAGATGTTATTCTGATCCTAATGTCTATACCAAGAAAGTAGGAAGCCATATCATAATCCTTGTCCTTTATGTTGATGACCTTATCCTTAATGGTAGTGACTCTAAACTTTTAAACCATGTGAAAACCATCCTTAAGAAAAAATTTGAAATGATAGACTTAGGTTTTTGCACTATTTCCTTGGCCTCCAAGTTTTGCAAACCAATGAAGGAATTTTTCTTTCCCAGTCTAAGTATAATTTTCACCTTCTTCATCTCTTCCAAATGGAATATTATAAAGTAGTCCCTTCTCCCTTTCAGTATGGATTCAATCTTGTTGCCACATGTATTTCTCCCGAAGTTGATTCCACTTTGTACCATTAGTTAGTTGGTATCCTCTTATAAATGACTCATACATGTCCTAATCTTTCCTTCGTTGTTGGTATTGTTGTCTGGTATATGAAAACACCCCATGAAATCCATTGGAAAGCAACTAAAAGGATACTTCGGTATGTCTGGGGTACAGTTCAGTTCAGGATACATTACAGTTCAAGGGGGATCCTTTATTGGTTGGTTTCACTGATTTAGATCGGGCCGACGATCCTGATGATCAGAAGCCTACTACAGGTTATGTTTTCAGCCTTGGTTCGGGACCTATCACTTGGGCCTATACGAAACAACATGATATTTCACTTTCTTCAGCAAAATTAAAGTACCGAGTAGTGGTAAATGAAATTCAAGAAGGTTTGTCGCTTCAATGGATCATTTCATAGTTTGGATTTCAACGACAACATCCAACTACTTTGGTGCGACAATCAGAGTGCCATCAAGCTTCCCAAAGACCCAGTTCAACATCGACACAACAAACACATCAAGCTACACATGCACTTAATCAGAAAGCTCATTCACAATCGAGTTATTGAAGTGCTATTTTTCCCTACAGAAGATCAAGCTGCAGACATTTTCACAAAGTCTCTTACAGAAGATAAGTTTTCCAAAATTTGATCTATGTTAGGAGTTCATGAAGTTGTCATTAAGGGGGAATATGCTCTAATGCCTCCTTCCTTATCCTATTGTTTCACTATTGTAAATCCTTCAATCCTATCCCAATTTGTTCTTACGGGGGGATGTTAGGATATTTAGACACTTAGGATTTATTTAATATATACTTGGTCTAATGTGTCGTTAGGTAAAAGTGTGTATCTTTAGTATGGATTAGTATGCATTTGTAGTTAGGAAATCCGACAGTCATGATATGTTCCCAACATAGACTGATCTGACGATTCATATTCTACTTAATCTTAACCACTGCATTGATCCATGGCTTAACACCCAATTGGTCCATGATATCTATTTAAAGAGCACGAAACATCATTTTCCGATGATCGATTGTGAGAAAATATCTTGTAAATATCTTTGTAATATTTTTATTTTGCATTAATAAATTGCTCCAAGTGGCCATGTTGGTTGGGGCCATGGATGTTTCCCCATAGGGGTTTTACCATGTCAAAATATCAGTGTGTTGATCTTTGATATGGTTGTGTGAGTGGTTACTGAAGGTGTTCGACCTCTATTGGAATACCTATGTTGTTAAAGAAAAGGGGTTCTTTGGTTGGTAGTCCCAGGAAATATTTCCATAGACACAGACTCAACCTAGGGTCTGCTAAATAAAATAGCACACACTACCAAAGTCCCTATAAGATAAGAGAAAGAAAACAAATCCCTTGTGTCAGGAAAAAAAGGAAGTAAGGATCTTCCGGAGACGGGAGATGAGACCATCAAAGAAGATATGAGAAACAATTACCCACAACTACTATGTAATGGACATCTAGAGGTGAAAGTACCAGACACAACCAATTACCCTCCTAAGCAGACAAAATCATGTATTGTACGTATGTCTCAAGTACTGACAGTACCACCACTACAATCACCTGGGAAGGTAACCTAGGAAAAGCAACTAGGGATACCACTTCGTGCTTGGTGGTTGGGAGGAATGGTTGTGGGAGAGGGATTATGTGAATGGGCAGGGAACGTAAGAAAAATGTCTTAGATATGAAGAAACTCAAATAGTGGTGTCACCCTTAGGAATTTCCACTACTAATATTTCCCCCTTGACTCGCATAACCCCACCGAGAGAGAGTGTTGGGGACCAGTCCAAGCACTTTTCTCAACTTCTCCTGCCACTTGAATCCTGTGTTAGAGGAGATTTCCCAAAAAACAATTCACGTTACTAATGAATTTCCGCTCATTAGTGTTCCTAGTTTTGTTTCACTGGCCTTGGATAATTTACTCTCCACCCTACAACCAAGGCCCTAAAATCCTAGACTTATTGGTTTTCTATAAATGAAAAAATTTAATTGATTTTAGATTATGCACTTGTTCCTTTTATGATTTTTGTTACTCAAAAGGGTAAATGGAAGTGAAACTTATGATGTGATCACTCTGACTCCAAGAAGAAATCAAAAGAAAATATGAATGGATTGCAATATTCAGTTTCGATGAAGCCTATCTATAGAAAGGAAAAAGAGGTTTCAAGCAAAGAAACAAGCGTAACATTCAATGAAAGAAACATGAACTACTCTTTGAATGCAAAGGGTGTTTGGTATATGAGTCAAAGAAACTATAGGATACACGATTCTTGGCCCCCAGGGCCATGAGAGGAAAATGTTTTAAAACACAATCTAAAAAATGCTCCACCCACTAACTAGAATGCAAGAATTATTGTTTGTTTTTAATTCAATGAAATGATTTCAAATGCAATGTTTTTTGCTTCCTTACTTTC
>JZKD02S1674467.1:60275-71424 GCA_000966675.3 Picea glauca
CCTGAAATAATAAGGAGGTCCCATTGTATTTCCTTAGAAAATTGTGGGCTCAATTTATCTTGGGTCACCATGTCAACTACTTTGATATTGGTGAATTGCAAGGGGTGGGTCATGGATCCACACAAGATCAAAAAAATACTAGGAGTGATCCATTGAGAGGGCCTCATCCTCCTAGGTCGAGGCCTAAACCCCCTACCCAACATCGTCCCATATCATAAAATAGTAGCCAGACTCAAATCTCCATTTTCATCTTGACCCGTAGCATAGTACAACATAGCACATTCACAACACTATCTCCCCAGGAGGGATCTTCAGGTGATGTTGGTGGAGGGGTTGGGCCTTCAAACCCTACAACAAAGTCTATCTAGGAGAGACCACATGGACATAGTAGGCGTTATATATATAGTTACAAATCACTAGTTTTATATATAGTTTATTGTGCGATTTTTTCCAATATCTAATAATTTCATTTGTGTAGTTGTTAAGATCCAAGAGTAGACTTTCATCACCTCCAAACGCATTAGTGACAGTTTCCAACACTGACGCAATAATGACAGTTTCCATCACTGAATTCCCCTCGTAGATAGGTGAAATCGCCCTTGGATTGGGTCTCCTTCGATCCAAGACAGAAGGAAAAAAAATGGACACTAAATTCCCCTTAAGACTAATTTATATGTCCATTAATGAAATCATAAGAGAGAGAGAGAAAGAGGAAAATATGGATGGATTACCTCTTTCATGTAGGTTTTCCTCATTGCTCCAACTGTTGAACTTTATCTCCAAGCTTCGAGTATGGAAGTAGCCCTCCTGCAAGAGATGAGACAATCCTTTTCTGCTACCGTATATCATTAGAAAAAAGTAGATTTATCTATGCTGGACTTAAACAAGACAAATATAAGCATTCATGAAATGAACAATGTAGAGAAATAAGCCAAGTTATATATTAAAAGTGGAAAGAAATGGAATATTTACAACCTCAATGACAATGCTATAACAATTTCTCCAAGTTCTCATTTTTCCAGCCCCTTCGTGGATTACTAGACGATAGGTATGATGCCATGAACTACCTCCTCACAAGATCAAAGGTTAGACACTCTGAAAACCCTTCTCCCTCTCTCTTGAATGTCACAAGATCAGAGTTATGATATTCCCAATTTCTCTTCTTAATCTCTCACATAAGGAATTTGAATAATTTTCCAATTGAGAACTAACTCAACAATCCAAGGAGAAGATCACTCACTAGATCCACTAAATTGGGATCTCCAATATTTTTAGGGAGAAAATATCTCTCAAGGATTTTAGGGAGGAAATATCTCTCAAGATCCATCAAATTAGGATATTGGCTTGAGAAAATCTCTCAACCATCCATGAGACTCTCGACTTCTCCTTGAGATTAGGAAACTAGATGTGAGGTGGAATCTCACACTAAATTAATTTCATTTTTTCAATAAAAATGAATAATAAATGTGCACATAGTATTTTGAACTTCATGTGATAAATTTCTCCCTCAACATGTCTATGGATCATGAAAAACACTCCCTCACTTAAGGGTGACAAATATGTTTGTAACATATGCCCCATAAAGTGTGAGGTCAGAAGAAAAGTTGATGGTTGAAACACTTTAAAAATATGTGTGCAAAAGGTGCTGGAATAGGAGAGCCTAATGGAAGATGCAATTAAACATCAAACAATTTATACATATCATCCATGAGGTAGGCATACCCATGCTCAAAATACACTTGACTCAAAGCATGGTTGCCGACCAATACACTATGGATCCATGAAAGTACTGAATAATGATATGGCCACCAAATATACATCGTGGATCCATACCTCCATGACTCAATCGGGTTGTATCCACGAAAGAATACATAGTGGAGTTATAGTATGAGAAAACATAACCATAGACCAATACAAAGTGGATCTATGTGAAAACATATACATCAGTGAGATTGCCAGCATGATGAAGATATTGGAATCTTCTAAGTACTCAAATAGTCTCCATCACAACCTGGGTGTCTGAGTAGTTCCCAAGGTCTTCATCTCAATCCCACAATGGTACAAATCTATCCATGTGAATATATGCCTTGATGTCAAACATGGTAGAAACCAATTGATTACCAATCATTGATTCATATCATTAACAAGAACGAGGGAAAACACCAATGATGAAAATGACTCCCAAGGTACCCTAATGCATTCCAACAAATGTGAACAAATGAGTTGAAGTTGAAAACTCGTGGAATCATTCGATCAGAGGCCAATTATGTAAACTTTATACTGAAGGCAAGGAGACTTGACATTGATGAATGAAGATTCCAAGGTAATAACTAGTTTCTAAGTCTAATTCCTAGATAATGTGTTAAAGTCAACAGGAACAGACTCGTTGAAGGAGGGCCATGATGTATCCCCCATCATCGACATGAAACTGAAACAGGAAAGTGATGTAAGATGATAGATCAAATGAGCACAAACTGACATAAGGATGAAGGTTAGTAATACTACAGAGTGGTTGGTTTGAAGTGAAACTTCCCTTGAACATTGTGAGGCACAAAAACTGACTTGGCAACATTGACTCGAGCAAATAAGAACCAAAACATAGTGCAACGATCACATGGGAACTCTTCGAATAAAGGAGTAGAGATAAATCATGTGATTGGTATGAATCAAATACAAGTAGATTACCCAACTGTAATACAAGACGCAAACATGTGCCATGTTCAACGGTGACAAAAAACAATTTCCATAATGCTTTCCAAAAAACTGACCCACTTCCCTCAAATTTTCCCCCACCATGAATGACAAGTACCTATTTCTTTCTAAATGAGATTGAGGAGGATAATATATGTTCGGTATATCTCATCTTCAATGATTTCCCCATCACATGTTTAATGAACTTGAAAAAGGAGGGGTTCAATCCCATATATCCCATATCAGTCCTTCAATGTATAATTTTATGAGCCCAAAGAAGGTAAACTCAACGGTATTTTCATGTTTAGAGAGTCTGAAAAAAACTTAAAGAATACTCCAAGGGTATTATTTTTCACAAATTAGTCTCCCAAGCTTGAAAAAGTATAAAACAATACAAGGGAGAACTCTTCTAGCCAAGGTTGACTAGAGTATTCATTTTTTGTAATTAGTTCATCCAGTCCAAAAAAAAGGGTTAAACTTACATTGAATAGACGCCCTTTCAAATCATTTTAACGAGTGTGAAAGGAAACAAGCTCACTCGACAATCATTTCATTTTTAGAGAGTCTAAAAAGAACTTAAAGGAGACTCCAAAGAGTTCCTTTTTCATACAGTTTTTACGAGCCCGAAAAAGTGATTAAAATATGCTCGGTTGTCTTCTTCATTTTTTAATGAGCTTGACACAGAGAATAAAAATGTGCTCAGGGTTGGTTTCATTTTTACACAATATTGAAACCATCAAATGAAACTTTTCTCTGGGTTGGTTTCATTTTTACATGAGCTTGAAACAATAAAATAAACTATGCTCGGGGCTAGTTTCATTTTTACGCGATCTTGAAACTAGAAAATAAATTATGTTTGAGGTTGGTTTCATTTTTACATGAGCTTGAAACTGAAAATAAAACTATGCTTGAGGTGATACTTATTGGTGGGTTTCTTCCCGAGATGATGTCCAGAGGTTGGTACTTTTCCCCCAACATAATCAATAGAGGCTAGCGGCTTAACTCCAACATGATTCCCATAGGCTAGAGACATGCCCCCTAATCTTTATTTCATCCGTCGAATCTTCTTCCGCACTCAATCAGAATTCTAGCTACTAAGAGGAAAAGGTTCACCGAAGGGGGAGGAAGAAAGAGGATCAATTGACACATGAGAAAGAAATGAAGGTTCAGTTATGAGATCTAGTGAAAGAATTAACTGAACATTTACGATATCTAGCAAAAGACTCGACTCAATGTTAATGAGATCTAGTGAAAGACTTGATTCAACATTTACGAGATATAGTGAAAGACTCGACTCAATCTGAGGGGGGTTTGTTTCATTTTTTAACGAGATTGACACAGAAAATTAACTATGCTCATGGTTATCTATTTCATTTTTTAATGAGCTTGATAGAGGAAAATAACTATGATCGTGATCATCTGTTTCAATTTTTAATGAGATTGACATAGAAACGTGAACTATGCTCGTAATCCTCTGTTTCATTTTTTAACGAGCTTGACACATAAATGGGAAATTTGCTCGAAACCCTTGATTGTGGCTTCCAAGAAGTCTTCATTAGATGGAATAACAACACTCTAGAAGGAATACATTTAAAGGGACTCAGTATGGGTAATGAGGGAAAGATCAGGCTTCAAATCCCTTATTGAGTGGTTCACCATGTCAACTACCAAATCTAAGTCCAAATAGATGAGCATGCAGTGAGAGGCTCCTTCTCATTAGTAATTGAAGGCATGGGACATAATGCCACATAATTAACCTATGGCAGGGGGGATACCACTTGTATAGAAGGAGCATTCAAGGGAGTTGGATGTTTGACAGTCAGATCAAGACCAACGAATGAAAACTGATGAATGGTCACAATGTTTTGATTATGAGATAAATTCATCACTCGAAAGAGTGTGGACATGAAAACTTTCATAGTGTAAACATAATCCTTCCCAAGGAGAAAATAAAACTCCAAGGGGCCTTGGATTACCATAACATCGATATAGATAGTTTTCCCTTCTAAGATGATGGGAATCTAAGGAAGGATCCGTAAAGGTTCGCTATATCTTCTATTTAAATCCCACAGATGATGGGTCACCAACACAAAATGGGGGGAACCAATAGTTGGCCAAGCATTTGAGGATTGAATACTAACAGAATCTCCTTCGTCTATAATAGTGTGATGTATTGTGATATTATCACAAACCTGCAATGGGATTTGTAAAGGAAGGTAGGAAGGAAGACGAGGCTCCGCCAGTCTATCCCAATCAAAGGAAATTACCTCAGTACTTAGAGGGGGTTCTGTTGAAACACATGAAATGTCCCCTTGTATAGAAAACTATGAAGTGACAATAAGAACCTGAGCAATATCCACTTCACTCTTTGAGGGAAGAGTGGGATCGATCAAGGATTGTATTGGATCGACCACTTTATTAACTTCACTCTCCAAGGGGAGAGCGGGATCGACTGAGGATGGAATCATACCAACCACTTCATCAACCAATGGTTGGTTGGGAGAAGGTTCATGGGAAGCAACTGGAGGTTGTTTCTAGGAAATCGCAATGTCTTCCAAAAATTGTGAAGCTTCATCCATACGAGGTAAAAGGTAAGTGCAGTGCATTTCTCTGCAGAACTAGCAAGGAATCTTGACTTGACCCTTTTTGCCCCAAATATGATGATTATTGGTTGATGGGTTGTCATCATCATGATGTTCAAAGGCTGGCGATGTGGGTTGTTGGGAACTCATAGACCACACTTCTAATACCTTGGGAAGACTAGGGCAATTCGTAAGAAGGTGGTCACCCTTACAAATCCTGCAAGGGAATTTGGACTTGCGACATGTGTAGGTAGACTTGTCAATATCATCAACACTCCGAGCATGTTTAACAGTGGTTGGTTGATTCCCCCCTTGTTTATTTTTCTTCTTCTTAATATTCATTTTCTTCTTCTTCTTAGCGATCTAGTTACTAACATCAAGGATTTCACCAAGAAAAGAAGAAGAAAGGGAAGAAGATGCAATGAGTGAAGAAGGCAAAGGGTCAACATGAGGTTGATGTTCTTGGGATGGAGGAATTGCATTCGAAGCACCAAGAGAATTTGGGATCACCAGAGTGGAAAACAACCAAACCGTTAACCATATGGTGAATCCAGGAAGACTCAATGTAGTAATATAGGGGGGACCAACATTTTCAAAACAAGGAAAAACAAAAGGTTCCCCGTGAAAAAGTGTTAGGATATTTAGACACTTAGGATTTAGTTAAGATCTACTTGGTATAATGTGTCATTAGGTAAAAGTGTGTTTCTTAGTGTGTTTCTTTAGTATGCATTAGTATACATTTGTAGTTAGGAAATCCGACGGTCATGACATGTTCCCAACATAGACTGATCTGACGATTCATATTCTCCTTGATCTTAATGACTACATTGATTCATGGCTTAACACCTAATCAGTCCATTATATCTATTTAAATAGCATGGAGGGTCATTTGTAGATGATCAATTATGACAAACTCTCTTGTAAATCTCTCTATAACCTGTTTCTTTTGCATTAATAAATTGCTCCAAGTGGCCACATTGGTTGGGGCCGCGGATGTTTCCCCGTAGGGGTTTTACCACGTCAAAATATCGGTGTGTCGATAATTGATCTGGTTAAGTGATTGATTGTTGAAGGTGTTCTTCCTCTGTTGGAATACCTGTGTTGTCGAACATTGTATCAGAGCAAGTTTGAAGACTCGCTCCCATTGTAGATCGAGATCATGAAGCCAAGTTGCCTCATCTCTAGTTTATACCATTTCCATACATTTTTGGGTTGAGAGGATTGTTCCATTGCATCTCTAGCATTTGTTTCAGTAAGGAATGCTTTTCGTTTCACTCGAAAAGGTTTTTGTTTTCCCAAGATACGACCATTTCAATGAGATTTGAAGGTATAAAGTGTGAATACACCCTTTTTTAAAATTTTGCAGACTATTATTTCAGTTTATTTCAGTCTTCTATTTTGTTTTTGGGTTGCTACTCTTTTGGATCTACGTATTCTCTTTTCCCCATGCTCTGTGTGATCTCAAAAAATTATAAACATATCAAAAAGGGTGCATTTTCCGAGTAAGCTAACCAAGATCTAACCCTTGTTGACATAGAGAAGCGAAATTGTTTCCTTGTGTGAAAATATATTTTTATGAGCACGCTCTCCAAGGCCATCAACAAAAACAATCCTCCTTCTAAACAATACAATATGTTTTTCACTAGATCACTTAATTAAAAGTTTTCTTATTAAGTAAGAGTTCTTGAGTTCAAGTCACATTTTTGGTTCATGCATCCATTGTAAAGTGTATTCCACTTCAAGTATAAAAGTGAATCACTATAAGTAGCTTTATTTTAAAGTTATTTATTTTGGATGCAAATTTCTTTTATAAAGTAAATTCATTGTAAAAGTGATCCCCGCTTCTTTTTATAAAAGTGGGTCACTTCATAAAGCAAATTATTTGTAAAAGTGATGTTATTTGAAGGGGTATCACCACATGGACCAACTTCTACATGCCACATGGCTCTTTGGTTACCGTTTATGCCTTTTTTGAAAAGGGAATAAATTTCACATCCGAAGTCCGTTTTCAATGTTGTTTTTTTAAAATAGCCTAATTTTTCGAGATCCTTCCATATAGAACATCAGTTTCTTTTTTTTAATCCATATTATCTACATATTTAATATGGTTTCTTCAAGTGATATTTTTCTTACTAGCACCTATTGATTTTTCTACTTAAGCAGTTAACTAGATTAGTGTTCTTTTACTTATTAAACCATTAGCACAATAACTGCATATAAAGGATCATTGAAAGAATAACATTCACAACATGCACAAGATTTACCCTGGAAAAACCCCCTAAGTGGAAAAACCCATCAAACTTCCTCAATATAGATTTTCCAACCAAGAACAATGCTTCTCTCCAAGAGAGAACTAACAAAGAAAAAGATCCTCCTCTAACCCTTGACTAGGGAAGAGTAGCACACCACTTAACCAATATACATCCAAGAGATAAACCAAAACCCTCCACCAAGTCACCTCCTAGCTGCAGTAGTGTCTCCCTCTCAAAATTGCACACGTTTTCTCTTGGTTGCGGAGCTAGTGAGTGAGTGTGCAAATGAGCCACTGGCCTCCGTTATAAATAGTGGTTTGGCCAACCTAAAATTATGTTTGGGCCGACCTGTTATTTTACCCTTTTATTTTATGTTTCACATGTCAAGGAACAATAGGGACAACTTTTACAAAGGCAGAATAGGGCCTAATTAACAAATATAATATAATAATATTATTTAGGGTTTGTCTTGGTCAAATAAAATAAGGATGTCTTCTGAAGCTACTCAATCTTCAACACTCCCTCTTAGCAAGGAAGGTATTTTTCTTGTCATGGTCATCATCACTGCTTATGCACTTCTACATACGTGGTCATTGCCTTGTTGTCAATATCGAATCTATATATCATAAGAAGTTATGCACTTTCACCATCCTTTTGTACTGTAGTAACATACCAGCCTGTGTTGGAGTACCAACTTGCATTGGGGTAGCTTCCCAGCCTATGTTGGATTTACGAACCTACACTGGGGTAGTGTACTAGCCTACGTTGGATTTACCAACCTGCATTGGGGTAGCGTACCAACCTATGTTGGAGTTACCAACCTACGTTGGGGTAGCATACCAACCTGCATTGGGGTTACCAACCTATGTTGTGGTAGCGTACCAACCTGCATTAGAGTTACCAACCTGTACTAGGGTAGCATACCAGCCTGCGTTGGGGTTACCAACATGTGTTGGGGTAGCATACCATCCTGCGTTGGGTTTACCAACCTGCACTGGGGTAGCATACCAACTTGGGTTGGGGTTACCAACATGTGCTAGGGTAGCGTACCAACTTGCATTGGCGTAGCATACTAGCCTGCGTTGGGGTTACCAAACAATCCTAGGGTAGCATACCATCCTGCATTGGGGTTACCAACCTACACTGGGGTAGTTTCCTCTACTGGGGATCTCATCACTTCCCTCTACTGGGAATCTCATCACTTCCCTCTACTGGGGATCACATCACTTCCCTCTACTAGGGATCACATCACTTCCCACTACTGTGGAAAACATCACTTCCTGCTACTGGGGAACACATCACTTCCCGCTACTGGGGAACACATCACTCCCTCTCATGAGGGAAAATCCTTCTGGACAACACCAAGTTCATCTCTAAAGTATTCAAACTTCTCTCTCAATAGAGTCTTAGTCAACATGTCTACTTCTTGTTCTTTGGTAGGAGCATATTGGAGCTTTACTGCTCCCTTATGTATCATCTCTCAAATATAATGGTACTTGATCTCGATATGCTTGGACTTGTCATGACACACTAGATTCACTAAAAAAATTATGCAACTCTGGTTGTCATAAAAGATACAAGTTTCCTCCAACTCGAGATCAAATAATTTTGCAATCAACTTCTGAAGCCACACTTCTTCACCACAAGCTGACCATGATGCCACATAGTATGCCTCTATGTAATTGAGTGCCATATAGGTCTTCTTTTCACTGATTCATGAGATCACAACTGATCCCATACGGAATCAACATTCGGATGTATTTTTTCGGTCTGTGACACTTCCTACCCAATCTAAATCTGTGTATTCCTACAATCTTATGTCACAATCCAAGATATATATGGGTCCATAATTGATTGTACCCTTTAGGTACCTCATCACATGTTTTTCCATAATCAGGTGAACATGTCTAGGATCAATCATTTAATGAATCACTGTGTTCACCACAAAACATATATATATATCCTCGTGTTCTTTCAAATATATCAATGAACCAAATTTTCACATCACATTGTACTAAACTACTACACTTGCTCAGCTGCAACTCAATCTGCACAATCATGTGCTAGCTCTATGTTTTTTCTGCAAAGCACTATCTGTCTCACTACCTGAGAGTATGTCCTCTACTCTCTCTGCAACTGTTCCTTCTAGAACTAAGACTTTGCACCTACAGTTGTTCTTTCTGAAGCTGAGAATGAATGCTCCATTCTCACTATAGCTTCTGAACTCTAATAATAGCTAATCTATTCTATCACAACAATACCTTCATATGAAATTGAGAGTGGCTCAATAATTGACACTGAGGGTAACTTATCCTCTTTCTCTAGAGCTAACTCAATCTTCTATTGTATTCATGTCTCCATGGCCCAACTCATGTACGACGCCAACTGGCACTAGAGATAATGCAATCTCAAATACACGGACTGTCATACTTGCTCCCTATGAATCTCATACTGTGTCGGATTCTTTTAATGAATCATGTTTTTTATATGTATACTTCTTTTAATTACTGGAGAAAGTGGCTCGTCATAGTCTTCTCCCTCTTGCTGGGAGAATTCTCTGGACACAAATGAGGCTTTGCACATTTCTGTGAATGGTCTTGGGGAGCTTTCTCTTCCTTACTAGATCATGAGGGTTGAATCCCTATGAACTCTAGCTTCTTCTAAGATGGTACTTAGTGGGGCCACCTACCTCACCACTGGTGGAGCCATCTGTTTCTCATGATATGTACCGTTAATGCTATATGGCTTTGCATCCTGCAAAGTGTCACAGGACCATATTGATCTCTTCATGGTTACTGCAATGATTTTGGGTAGGCCCTTCTGGCTCTACTAACTCTTCCTGGTGATCCAAAGAGTGATTAACTACACTAGAGGGATTTGTTATGTCATCTTTGGAGACTTTTGATCCTCATTATCTATCTCCATATGAGATGTTTTGTATCTAGCAAAAGTAGATTCTTCTTCTTCTTCGGTACATGGATGTATACGATCATGTATACAACTTGGATAGCCTGCTCCATGTCTCATCTAATATGTTTCATCCTGCAACCGTCATTATATATCCCTCATGGTTATCACATGTGACTTACCCAGAAAAAGAACAAGAAGAGAGAAACAATAGACAAGAATAATACTCTTTATAATAATAATAATAATAATAATAATAGCGAGAATAATTGTCAAAGTGGCTCCTTCATATCTATTACTTGTGACCTTCCTGAAAAAATATCCAAAAGTAAGAAATACAATAATAAGAAATGAGAGAAACAATCTTCTAGTGTTGTGATCAATCATTCTTCCATGGTAACCTGGAAACAAAACAAGAAGTTTCTCCTAGAGGAGAAGTTAGTTATATCTAGTAAATGATTACAATAAGCATGTATTTCAATAGTGCTCTCATGCTACCAAGTATTCAAAAACTTTTCAAAGATTGTTATCACAACTATAGTCTTTACTTGTAATGTGGCAGATATCAAACTTGATACGTGCTAATTTGAATCTTATCAATTTAATCAATCAAACCTGTAACCTGGAGTCTTGTCCTCAAGAATGAGTGTTGTTTGTTTTCTTCTGAGTCTCCTTCACTCAAGATGACAAGTATTCTCTTCAACCTGTCCTTTATAC
>JZKD02S1674467.1:78493-117448 GCA_000966675.3 Picea glauca
ATCATTATGACTACTAAAATGTTTCTCCCAATTATTGAATAAGTGCTCCAAGTTTAATTAGTCTCCTTTCCTTTGTCAACTCAGTGAGTGCCAACCAGTTTCCACCCTACCATAAGCAAGGAGAAATTCTATCCTGGGACCCTAGAGTTGTGTGGGAACATAACCAGGAGTAGAAACCATATTCAATAAATTGAATATGCACCAATAGTGGGTATGCCACCAGTAAATATGGTATTTTTTTTTTACTATTGGCCATGTCAATCCAATCATTGCAACAGTTCTGACACAAGGATGAATATTTAGCCTTTCCTTCTAGATCTAGCTAATCACTTCATTTTCATTTATTCTCATTTTGGCAATATTTTGGCATCCTTTTTGTATTCTTCATGTCACACACCCCCAAAATGCATGGAGGCCTCATCCATTTATAGGCTATGTGAGGCTAGCCACCTCACCTTCCCATATAGAATTCTTAATTGTTAAAAAAAATATATCTATTATTCATCTCCCTTCTATGTCGCTTGGATATAATTCTCCAATATTTATTTTATTATATTCATTTAGTCCCATTTTCCCATTATTATATCATTATTTCAATTTTCCACTTAAAAGTGGGTAATTTTTAGTTGAATCAATGTTATCATGTGGTTCACTTATATTTATGATAGCCTGGTTCAAAATTTGGAAGGATTAGTTGTTGTGGAGTAAGGGTTCCCCATGCCCCTTACTACACACCCTTAGATCATAATCATGGATTAAGTACCCATCCCTTTATTCCCATAGCAGAACTACTCAAAGTAGGTATGTTACCTCTATTCCTAGATGTACTAGGTATGCCACAAGTTGAAAGTAGTGGGTTTTACAAACTATCTTACTTCTGTATCCCTGCATATTATTCAAAGACACTCATCACACCCCATATTATTATTATTTAATAATAATAATACCAAGAATATAATAATTCTCCTAAAACGTTCATAATAAATATTTATAGGAATAAATAATAATAAATAAGTATATATAAAAAAAAATCCATGGAAAAAAACGTAATTTTATTCATCCGAAGAGACAAAATCACATTTTGTAGGTGCTTCAAGGAGCACAACACCTCATGGGTGTAATATATGTACCAAAAAATATAGAAGAAAGTCCATGACTCTCTGCCAAGAAGGGGGGCATTGGAAAAAGGCATTTTAAAAACAAAAAATTTATCACCCAGAACAAGGTGTTTGAGTATAAAAGTATGTAAAAAGAGATTTTGTTTTGAACCAAAGCTAAAAGTGTTTTGCAAAGATAAGTTGTTGAATATGTTAATATTATCTCTTGTTGACTCACTGGGTCCCTATAAACTTTTCATCCAAAAATTTTATTGTTGTTGTTGATCATGTTGCTGAACTGTTGTGTCTATAAAAGGGTGGTGGTAATATGTGTGTGTGTCTCCATCCTTGTATTATGTGATGTGCCATTGGACCATAGCAAGGGGTAGCCCTTCTTTCGAGAGTGTGTCTGCTACCATGTTCATGTTCATGTTCCTATAGACATGGGAGATAGTCACTGTGTCAAATTCTTCCATCATATGAAGGATATCCTCCATAATAGGGAGGAGGAAAATGTTGTGACACTGTTGAAGTTTTCTTGACCAATTTATGGCAATCATTGAGTCTCCAAAGATTTGGAAGTGCAATAGTTCTTTTTCTTTTGCAAAGAGAAGTAGTAATTTTAAAGTTAATAGCTCTGCATAGTTTTTTGTACCCTGTCCCAACCCCAACTTTATATGAAAGGAAAGATTTTCTAATTGGTGAAGTACAAATCCACCCCCACAAGTTTGATTCTGTGAGGCCCCATCAAAGTAAGCCCATGGCTTGGATTTTTCTAATGTCTCTATCTGGATCAGCTGTATGTTTGGACCTTTTTTTGTTTGCGGAAAATGTGAGAGTATTGAGAGACTTTGTGCTGTAGTTTTTTCTGGGACAGAAGCTTTGTCAAGGAAGAGTGATGCGTTTTGGGCCAACCAGATGCCCCAGTTTATGATGGGGGGGAGAGATTTTAGGTCTTTGTATCGTGTGCCGTGAGTCTAGGCTTCCCAAGTTTGTTTCAGACCTGGCCCTCCCCAAGTGCATGTTTTTCCAATGCTAGTTGAAACTTTCATCCAACTCTTTGGGTGTAAGGGCAGGAGATAAGAAAGTGGAAGGTTGTTTCATTTTTGGAATGGCAAAGGGGACATCTTCCAGGTCCTTCGAACTGACGCTTTTGTAGATTTTCCCAAGTAAGTACTTTTCCATTTAGGGCTTCCCAAAGAAAGATTTTGGATTTTTGTGGAAATTTTAGCTTCTAGAGTCCTTTCTACCACCAAATTTGGTGTTGTTGAAAGAGGTCCAGGCTTAAAGCGATGTATCCTAGTTTTGGGGTGTAAGTTCATGAAGGATCTTTTTTCCAAACCAACTCATCCTCCCTGTCGAGGAGTCTTATGTGCTTGAACTATAGTGCTGAAATATAATTTTTATATTGAGTTGCAAGGGCCCCTGATAGCCCAATATCAATTCCTCTTTTCCATCCCTGATGCCAGAGAGTAGTAGTGTTTGGGTCGTCCAGATGGGAGAATAGGAAAATATTTTTCCTGTGGAGAAGGTTGATTAGTTACACAGAGAGAATGTGAGAGTTCCCACTTCTAGTCCACGGGTCCGCTCCAATGCGGAGGTGATTTCCTCTACCTACTCTCCAGGAAAATCCTTCTCCAATTAGTAGAAAAGAGGAAATAAGAGCTTTCTATAAGATGGATCCTTGTTTGTGTGACTTGCTTGTGGATCTGATCCAGTATTCCACTGTCTTTGGGGCTATGTATTTTTGGGTCATAACTATGGACCAAAGTTTGTTGTTTGAGATGAGGTGCCACCTTGTTTTTGCTTCCAAAGCCTTGGAAAACAAAAATATTTTTGAAGCCCCCATCCTCCCAGAGCTTTTGGCCGGGCTAGGTGATCCCACTTTTCCCACGGCTGTGTGATCTTGTCTCTAGTACCTGAGCAAATGAAGTGAGAGCATACTTTTCTAATATTTTCTAGTGTTCCTTGATCAGTATCTAGGACAACGACATCCAGTGAATGAGGTGGCCTCTAGAACTTCTTTGGTTAGGGTGAGTCTTCTTGCCCTTGAGAGCCACCTGAAGCTCCATCCAAATAGTCTTTTCTCCAGTTTGGAGATTAGCCATTTCCATTCCTTTTTGAGGTAGTTATTTGGTTTTAAGTGAGAACCAAGATATTTTAGGCCTTCTGAGAATTCTTGAAAAGTATAGGGAAAGAGCCTTCGATAGATTTCTTCATCATCGCTTTCCATTTCAGAGAAGGAAAGTGTATACTTTTGTATATTTATTTGCATACCAGTTGTTGAGTGAAAGAGGGAGAGAATATTTGAAAGAACTTTTGCATCCCACCTTCGACCACTATAGAAGATGAGGATGGCATCCACAAAAAGTAAATGTGTGATTCTTAGTCTTGTGGTTAGTTGTATTCCATGAAAATACCCCGAACTAACTGCATTTGTTATAGCCCTGCTTAGTCCCTCAGCCACTAGTAGAAAGAGTAGAGGGGAGAGGGGGCATCCTTGGTGAATTCCTTTTTCACAGGTGAAGAAAGGTGAGGTTGCTCCATTTATGAGGACCATGAAGGAGACTGAGGAGATGCAGTCCATTATCCATTTGATGAAGGGGACCTCAAATCCGAGATGGGTGAGTAGAAGTATGATATAAGACCAACTTACCCTGTCAAAGGCCTTGGAGAGATCAATCTTTAAAATGGTACCCTTGACTTTTGTGGTTCTCATACTATGAAAGCCCTCCTGAGTGACTCCAATTGCTTCATGGATTTGTCGACCTTCGAGGAACCCAAACTGTTCTTTCGAGATGGACGAAGAGAGTAGTGGCTTCAGCCTCTGGGATATTACCTTTGCAATGATTTTATATATGCAATTGCAGAGTGAAATGGGTCGGAAATCATCAAAGGAGAGAGGATCGTTTACGTTGGGGATTAGAGTTATGAAGGTGGTGTTGAGTGGGTAGTGAATTCTTCCATTTAATATGGATTCCTCTATGACTTAGATAATATTGCCTCCAATCAGATCGAAGAATCCCAGATAGAATTGAATTGACCAACCGTCTGGACCAGGGATTTTATCTTTTTGGAAGCTTTGCAAGGTGTCTTTGAGTTCGAATTCAGTGAATTCTGCATAAATATCTCGGTTTCCTTCCTCGTCCACGAAACTAGGAAAGTAAAGATCCAGTTTGATGATGTTGGCTATGTTGGTCCTTCTATCTTCTTTGAATAAAGTCTAGAAGTGTGTTTTTCCCATAGTTGTTATCCCTTCGAAGGAAGTAACCAGTCTGTCTTCCTGATCCTTTAAGCTCCATATTGTATTGGTCGTTTCCCACCTTTGGAAAAGGCATGAAATAATTTTGTGTTCTCATCCCCATTTGCTAGCTAGATTTCCCTGCTCTTAAGTATCTAGGTTACTTGTTGATCTACCAATATTTTTCTTCGCTTTGCCTCTAGGTTTCTAAGAATTTATCGTGAAGCTTCTGATGAGAACCCAGACTCTGAATCTTGGTAGATTGACTCCAGTTGGTCCTCAATGCTTTTGAGTTCTTGCTCATCTTCTTTTTGTTTTGTTTTTTCCCAGGGACTGACCAAATTCTTTATTTTTTTTAAATTGTCCATGAATTGTATGGTTGTCGAAGTTCCCCTCGTATCCTAAAGGGGAGTCCAATTTGATTTCACCAATTTTTGGAAGATTTCTTCTTTGCGCTGGTTGAATTTGAATTTGAAAGGGGTGGTCAAATTTTTTGGTCCCTCTTCGAAGGTTAACCATACATGGAAGTGATCTGAGTCTCCCCCTCTTCCTATCCATTGACGAAATTGGAGAGGAAGCAATGACAATGATTCGGTGATCAGAAACCGATATAATATTTTTTCCACTTATGCTTCCCCAATTCTTAAGTTTCTCCAGGTGAGGAGCAATTTGATTGGCACAATGTCAATGAGGCCATTTGAAGCCAAAATGTGGCTAAAAAAACGTAGTTTGGGGATCTGGGTGAGCTGAGGGGCCTCAATTTTATGCTTCACCTAGGGAGAAGTTGAGGTCACCACTGATAATTAGATTTTCTGACTTCAAGAGTTCCTTGTTAAAGAGGGAGTTCCAGAAAAGTATCTTGTCTGTGTGTGGCCCATATACATTTAGAATCTTGAGAGTCATCCCCAAACCCTAGAATTGTACCTCAATTCCCAGACAGGATTTAGAAGCCCAAGAGTTTAAGGGATTTATCTTTGTGGAGAGCTAACCAATGGCTAGGCCTCTCGATCTACCATGGGCATCCAGCCCCAGGAAATCCCATCCTGGGAAGAGTGTAGAGAGATATTTTGTGGTTGTGCGTTCGTCTGCTAGAGTTTCTTGGAAGAGAACAACCTCTGGTTGGTGCAAAGTTACCAACCTTTTTAGATAATATTTTTTGGGGGGGCTCGCTAAACCCCGACAATTGAAAGAGAGGAGCTTCATGGGGGAAACCCGACAGGGGATTTTGTTGCATTAAGGGCCCCAAGGAGAGATTTTTTTCGGCCTGCAGTCGTGTCCATCAATGCACGAGATTGTGTTATGGAGAGGTGTGAAGGCATGCCATGACCTTTTTTCATTTTCACAAGTTCTGGAGTAGGCCTAGGACCTCTGGGGTCTGAGGTAGGGATAGTGATTGATATGTTGCGGAGGTGGAAGCGAATGATGGAGTCCTCGGATCCCTCAGAGGAAGGTTCCTCTAAGGACCAAGAAATTGGAGAAGTTGGAGGAGAAGCAACCAGAGGGGGGTCTTTGTCTAGAAGAGCAGAAGGGAGGGAGGCGAAGGTGAAATGGGGTTTTAGGGAGACAGTGGAGGTGAGGGGGGGAAACTGGGATGGGGGGATGCAATCTTTTAACATAATATTGAAAGTATTTAGCAAACCATTTATAGGGTGGGGGAGAGAGAGTTGCATACCAAATAAGTTGTTGATCAAGTGTTGAGGAGTTGTCTATGGGCTGTGGTCAGTGCATGCCTCATCACCAACTATTGGAATGAGTGTTAAGGCATCCTTGACTGGCTCCAGTTGATCAGTTATTGAGGAGTCCTGTAAAGATGCTTGGGTTGGGGAAGGTGTCCCCACTGAATTTGACACTGATGAGGAGGAAAATTCCCTAGTTGCAGCTTGGTGCTCCCAACCTTGTCGCATGACTTCATGTGTAGAGTGTCCAGGGCGCCTCCGAAAATATTTTGGATAGTCTTTGACCACGTGGTCATATTCATGGCATTGTCTGCAATGGAAGGGAATGCCTTCATAGTCTAGGATTTGAACTCTTGTGCATCTCAGGTCTGTGAGATTGAGGAATTCCCTTAACCCTTCCCTATTGTTAAGAGAGACCAGAATTCGAGCTACCGCCATTTTTCCCGAGGCTAGAAATCCCATGTTTGTTGTTATGTTTTCCCCTAAAAAATTCCCTATTGCTTTAAAGCAAATTTCTGACCAGAGGTGTGAAGGGAGAGCTGATAGGTGGACCCAAATTGGGATGGAGTCCAGATGCCCACTGGCAACGTCGAATGTGGGGTTCTATAGATTCATAAGAATCGGGGAAGAATCAATTGTCCAACTGTTTTCGAGAGCAGCCATGGCCTGAGAGGGTTCAACAAAAATAATCATGAACCAACCTCTAGAGAGGTGGAAGATATTGGGCGAGTTTGTGGAGTTTACACCCTGATTTGAAGCGGCCCAGGCTCGCAGGGTTTTTTCGTTGAATTGTCAGCCATAGGCTTTCCCCACTAGAGTTTTTCTTCCATTGTTGAGACCCCTGCCATCGAAAGGTCATCATCGTGGAGGAAGTTTGGATCTGCCTTGGATGACCCTAGACATTTGTTTCGCTTCCTCCTTCTTTTCTATGAAGTTCCTTGGGAATCCAGATCCGAGTAGAAGGGTGGATGGGAGCCTGGTGCCCCTCTTTGGCTGAGGTCCCAGCCATTGAGGTTGTTGTGACAAACCCTCTCTCCAACTTCGGAGGTGCATGACCTAGTGTGTAGTCTTGGCCCTCAAAAGGAACGTAGCACTCTGTGGAGAAATCCTAGCTATGTTCTAGAGCTTGCACGACCCTTTCGTTTTGATCTTCAAAGAGAGTTTTCAGAAGTGTCTTGGGATGTACCCCAAGATATCCCAGCCACTGACTAGAAGTTGGTTTCACCGTGGGGTCTGGGATGGTCCAGGATACAGCTGCAGGGGAAGGCAAGGAGCAGAAGTCGTAGTGTGTTGGAGAGAGGGGAGTTGTGAAATCTTGTGGGATAAGTGCACTGTTGTGGTAATAAGTGTTGTTGAAACCTAAGGAGGGGGGTGTCGTCGGGGCCAAGAAGTTTCTATCCCAGAGATATCGTCCGAGCCAGGAGGGGGAACCCAAGACTTGTACAAGGTAAAATCGTGTTACTCCGGAGAGCTGTGAGAACAAGTCACTTTGGGGGACCGAAGGAGGCGTAGAAAGTGGTGGAGATCCCAATGGTATCAAAGTGGACAACTATAGCCGGGAAAAAGCTAGTGGGTTGCCAGCTGTCCCCATCGAGGGGAGCAACTCTCATGGATGTGGTGAGTAATCTACTTCATCATCGTATGTGGCCATTGGGACTCCCTTCCTTAGAGACAGGGCATCTGCTTCTTCACTCCTAGATTGTTCACACGCAGCTCAGGGTACCTCAGGCAGCATCACAGGAAGAAGAGGCAAAGAGGAAGAGTCGTCGAGAAAAGTGGGAGGGTTTGCTTAGAAGGGTGGGGTCGTACCTGCAATCTTGTCAGAGGGTTCTCGTGACCACCGGGTAAAGAGAATTTTTGTCAAGAAAGAGGGTAGCTCGTGACCGTAGGGTGCGGGCCACGGGCCCCTGGTGCCACAGAACTGTAGAGCCCCATCCCCCCCTCATCATCTCATCGCAAGGAGATACCAATTTTACACAAAGGGAAATTGATTTAGCATATGGTTTAAAAGATAAACAAGCAAGAATATATTCACCAAATAAGTATATAATAATTATCCTAAAGGGGGTCATAATAAGTATTTGTTATGGATATTTGGGTAATTAAAGAGAATAGTAAAATAAGTAACAAAATTATTGGAGAAACCCTAAAGTAAAATAAATAATTAAATAAGGGACCCTATGGATTGGGTTCTTTACCACATATGGACTCTATATAAAGAGGGAAAATGACGAGAAAAGGAGATCTCTCCTTGGTTGGTCTATAGAGAGAACAAGCATTAAGAACGTTGGTTGAGTATCACATTGAGGGCTAGAGGGTGACCTGCTGCTACTGAAGATTAAAGTAGCAAGGTCTATTGTTGGGTGGAGAGTCATCCCTCATTTTGTTGTTTCATTTTTCTGGATCAAGATCAAGGTACGGCTATGTTCCTTACCAGGTTACATGTAATTTGGGTTCTTCACCACAAGTAAGTTCCTTGCCTATCACATCTCCTAAATTTTATTGAAGTTTATCTAGTAATTTATGTTATTATTTTTTTATTTTAGATCATGTCATTACATATGGTATCAAAGAAAGGTTATAACCCTTAGGGCCTATGGGCCTTCCTAATTAGTTTTTTAAAAAATCATGTAGTAGGTAGGAAAACAAGATTATGATCATAGATCACTTCTTCTCTTTTGCATTTGGAGCGCAATTCTTGTATTATTTATATTCCAAATTTAACCCAGTACCATTAATATAGAATTTGGGTGGCGATGAGATCTAGTTTGATCCAGATCCATCTCAGTGGTTCAATCCTGTTTGATTTATTGATCTTGATTTGTTACTCTTGAAACTTAGATTTGATTTCAAACGTCTCCCGGATCTCTCTCTTGCGTATATGTTTTCAAAGATATATTTCAATACATCTATGGTTTTAATACTAGGTTCTATATACCTAGGCCTTTAACATCTCGAATTTTTATGGAAGTGTGTGCACCTTAATTAGTAGCTAGGGTTTTATTTCATATTGTTGAAGAAGGCTCGTGCCTAGGTTTTGCAAGAGAACAACCTAGGTCCAATCATAATGGCAACCCATTATATAGGACACATGTTTGAATTCCAGATCTGACATGGTTATGTCTGGAGTGTTTTATCATTTGTTTTTAAATTAGTAGCTAGGGTTTTATTTCATATTGTTGAAGAAGCCTCGTGCCTAGGTTTTGCAAGAGAACAACCCGGGTCCAATCATAATGGCAACCCATTATATAAGACACATGTTTGAATTCCAGATCCGACATGGTTATGTGTGGAGTGTTTTATCGTTTTTTTTAATAAGAGATGTTATAGATCATACCCAACATTTTGTTGGCCGATTCTCACAAGTATACCTTAAGCCAACACTTTGAGGGTTTGAGATATTTTTGTTGTTTATCTTACCAAACCCTTGGATTATTTGGAAGTCTTGTACAAGTCTCATCATTCATGTAGGTTATCCTATCCTAGCTTATTTTTATTTATAAATATCTTATCGATCATCCATGCTAGTTGGTTCTCAAGATCCATCCTTCCATTCAACACGACCTAGAGCTTGATTTCATATTTTCCTAATTTTGGATCTAACCCTAAGGAATTAATGAACTCTAAGCACTTAGATTTTAGATCGTTCAACACTGCATGAAGTGTACGATTAGCACCGCTCTCATAAAAGGTATTTGATTTGTCTCTTCATTGGTATATATTTACCTAATCGAACCTTAAGGTTTGTGTTCATTCTTTTAAAATCTGATCTATGCTACTATGCAGTCTTATTGATTATGCTTGGACAACCAACGTAAGCCAGCGACGAGTTATTTGGTGATAAGTAATAAGTGAAAGAGAACCGTATTTTATAACAAGCTTCCGCAAAGTACCCACCTTCGATAATTTATCTTTATGTAGGAAGGCGATTGTATAATGTCTACATAAAACACAATCCAAAAACTTATTAAAACCATATCCATTTCGGCTGTTTTAGAAGACTACGAAGCAATTTTAAGTGTATCTATCCACTCAAGCTGGAAATCATCCAAATTGTATGGAGGGACGCGTCATGGGTTTGTATATTGAGACGCACTGGTCTAGGTCAATTCTACTAGTCTCGACTTGCTTGGTTGGTGTTTGCAAAGAAGGTTCATGAATGACCTATAATTGCATCTAATAAAATAGGCAGGATTCACCCCTGAAAATCACCTGTAATTTGGCTGGACTTTCAAGCATGGCTCATTATGCAACTGTAATGGCTGAGAATTTTTTCTAGAGTTGTTGGATAAGCACTTCAGCATGCGCACAAAGCAGCAGGCTAGGCCACGTCGATTCCATAGACTTTGACGTCGACCTCCATTGGATTCCGGTCACCTTAAACAGCTGCGTCTTCATCATAAAAAGGTAAGTGACCTGCAACTCAAGAATTTTGAGCTTTGCTTCTTCGAATTCGGCCTTCTATTTAAGATTCGCCCAGGTTATAACCCTTTCTATTATATCTTGTTCAGAAAACCTATATCCTGTTCAGAAAACCTAAATTCCCCCATTTCTATTATATCTTGTTCAGAAAACCTATATCCTGTTCAGCAAACCTAAATTCAGAAAACCTGGTCAGAGGAGTGCACTATGACCTTAACTAAGTCATGCAAGCCTTTTATTTTGACATGTAAGTTGGATCTGATGGGCTTCTTCTAAAACCATTTTCTTTGAAGTGATCAATAAGTTTTGCGTATCAAACTCTACTCCTACTTAGGATCAAATAGTTTATTTTTCAATTTACATATATTCTTTCAAATAGTTTATTTATTAATTTACATATATTATTTGTCCAATAATACATGTGACTAATTCCCAAACAATGGGATCATGTGAAAGGATCCTAAGTACAATAAAAAAATGAATGAAAGGGGGCATTTAAATGTATGTGTTGACTGATCTTTATATAGCTTACTGCACTTGTATATTGATTTTGATTTTGACATCTGTCCTCATTATTATCTTAAGGCAAAGTGGCATGAGAATCTTATTTTCACATGATCTGTGGTATATTATAAAAGTTCATGAACCTTCAAGCTTTTTGACGTGGAATAGAAATAGATAATGGATTCACTTATCGGGTTATCTCAAAGAATAGATTGCGAATTCCATGGTTTTCAAGTAGATAGAATGCCAAAGATGATCTTTCCTTGATATTGAAGCTAGAAATATCCTTTGGTGGCATTCCTATTCCTAGAAGCATTTCAAAGTTAAATCTATTTTCTGGGCATGATAATTGATAATAACTAGTATGAAGATTTGAGGCATGATAATTATTAGTATGAAGATATGAGGTTGTCTTGGCGATATTGTACTCTTGGACTCGGTGTTAATGTATATATATTCTCGGATAATCAAGGAGAGAAATGGCTCTTGTATTACAACTTTGTTTCTTTCAAACTAGCCTAAAGTACATCAAGTCATAATGGCTTGATCCATAGTAATCCATGAATTTCAAATCAATGATCTTGATGTACTGACAAATAGACATGGATGGATTAGTGGTAATTATTGTGGGGAAATAATTTGACACGAGTTGTTATGGGACTAAAGACTTGCATATTCCCTCGGATACTCTACCTATTTAAGAGCACCATGATACAATGCATGATGGGTTGTTATAGATATTGGAATATGCACAGAGAGTCAAACATTGTGACTCCTTCACATGCTTTTTATGGAGTTAGATTATGTGGTCTCTTCACTTACCCAATTTATTATGCATCATGTCATGGAGATTCTATTGGAATAGTCGTGAGGTCATTAACTAAACAAATACTTGCACTTCCTTTTAACCCTCTAAAACCTTATGGCAACTAATCCTTCTTCCTTCTTAAGACCAAGTATCGTTGATAATATATAAGATGGATTCAAGCGATTGTTGAGTTATAGTAATTAAGGGTTACTATCTTGTCTTCTCTGAGTCACATCTTGAAGAAGGGGAGAGAAGGGCTTGAATGAATGATCTTGTGTAAGGCAATGTTCTTAAAAAGTATGCTTTACCTAGAATTTTGATCATTATTGTTATGCCTTGGTTTTGTTTTTTCTCTTACACAAAGGTGCCTATCATAAGATTTTTTTCTATGACCATAATGTATTGGTTGGGGATAATTGCGACATGTTCATGCAGAGTTTCAAAATGGATACAGTTGGCGTGCTTATCGAAGAGATTTCTCCCCTTTTGGATTTTAACTCCATATTAGTTTCTTATTTATTTAATATGCATCCTCGTGATGTGAGCATGTACAAAAATTTAATGTTGTAGAGATGATGAGTTTTGGATTATAATGTATGCAAAGGTGGATATTCATAAACATAGTGTACAAATTGTAAGGTGGTTATTATGGGTATTGATACCATGAAGCATATGATGCACAAAATGTAGTGCTTTTCCTCAATGAATGATAATGAAAGCTAAGAAAAGAAAATTGCTTTAGGAGATGACATGGGAGAGATGACAATTGTTTTAGGAGATCACAAGCTAGATATGGTTGTAGGCCAAGGGACAATTCCAATGATGATTCCTAATGGACTTGGTGCAGACCTTGCCCTCCCTCTAGGGTTGCATGACCTCCTGGTCTAGGATTGTTCAAACACCTAAGTCGAATCGACTCTTCGGTCCCCTGCTGGAACCCAACGCAAATTTATCACAAGCCCCTCTTTCTCCAAAGTGCGGGTCATATTAACCCCGTGGCTCTCTTCTTGGCCCTTTGAAGAAAGTGATGGAAGAACTCGTTCTCTGTGCTAGGCCCTTTCTACCATATGACCTCGGGTTGTGTCCTGGGCTAAACCACGAAAAGTGCTTCGAGCTTCGGGCTCTCGACTTTTTCCACAACAACCAACTCCTAGGTTCTCGAACTCTGAATCGACGAACTTAAATGGCACAAGGATCAACGGCCCTCGTTCCTCCTTCAGATCAACGTCGTTGATCTATTCGGACTTCGGCCTTCAGGAGTCTCTCGCTTGTTCTCCCCTGATCTCTTCCGAAGCACCACTTCTTTGAAATGTGCGGATCTCCTCCATGTGTCCCTTCCATATCCAACGGTCTAGACTCACTTCGCTCTTCGCGACTTCGCGAAGATTGCTCTTTTCTCTTGACAATCCCTCTGGAGCTCTAACTCCTAGATCTTCCGATCTTTCACCACCTGTCTCCTCCTGACGATGGGTGACTCTGCTTTTCTTCGGGACTTCGGCAAGTCCTTCCTCCTTTTGCACACTTAGTACTTTTTTTGCTTGAGACTTTGACTGTTCTCAGCCCCTTTCTGCACTCCTTGCAGGAATTCTACGCGCGACAGCGTTTCTTCTCCTGAGATTTTGCTTGACTCAACCCTTGAAGGTTCTTGGCTCTACTACATCCTTCTGCGAACCTTCTAGTGCTCTCCTGGAAGCTTGGCGCTCTTCCTCCTGAGTGATCTGGATTTTATGAGTAGAAAAAAATGACTACAGATTATTAACAGGTGCTTAAAAAAAAATAATAGAGATACAGTAAAACTAGTTTTCTATTCAATAACAAAATAAGCTGAAATTGTAAAATGCAGCGAAAACAAGCTTGTTGGAATGGTGGCAGCTTATCTTTGAGAAGAGATGTGACAGCTGCGCTCATTCGCAAGAAAATCATTACAATGAGGCTCTGAAGGTCTTTTTACAATATATAGGAATGCCAAAAAACCTATACATCCAAAAACCTAACCCTAGGAGATGAAGTGTCAAAAGTCATGTGGGCCCCGTTTGGGTAAGTTAGTACATTAACATCCCGAGGTTGTAACTTGTGCATACGATCTTCGTTTTAGGTGTATGATATCCTGTTGGAAACGTATCATCGAGGACATTCATTTTGGGGGCTCAATCATGCCTTTGGTTATCATTGAGAATCTTGATCCCGAAAAACCTTCATTTAGGCCATCAAAATGGCCCCGGAAGTTAAAACTGCTAAAAATAGTAAACTGCCAAAATTGTTAGAAAACTGTTTTGAGCCAGTTGGAAAAGGTGGGTGGCCACTGATATCCACCTGGATCAATCCTCCATCCTTAGGAAGTAATGGTCTCCATTGCGTTCAGGTCCCCCATCAGATGAGGAAACTTTTGTTGAATTTGGCCCTGGGTGAGCCACTTGCCTTGGTGTAGGAGCTACCTTGCTTTGACGACTCGATAAAGTTGGATCCTTTGTTTTCAAGTGCCTTTGATCTGTGTGTCCAAAATCTGATCAGTGGATGCCTATTGTATGCAATCGCGGTTGAGCTTTGTTGGTATCAGTTGTTCTACTACTTATGAGGTGTCTAATAATGGGGGGAAATAAGGGCGAAGGAGATCCACGTTGAACACTGGGTGCAGGCCAAGAAAAAGAGGGATGTTGAGCTAAAAATCATTATCCCCCATGGCCTTGGTGATGGTGTACGACCCATAATGGAGTGGGCGAAACACTCGCTAGAATGTGCCTTTAAAGTGGTCCTTTGATGAAGATGCGCCTGATGTTATCGGGAGGCGTTGAAGGATGTGGGAAAAATTCTCCATAATTTCGTCCCTCTATCGCATGAAAGCTTGCTCAAGCAATAGACTTATAGGATCGCCTGCTCTGTCATTTTTCTTTTCTTCTGCCATTGAAGGTTTCTTGGGTGTGCGAGAGCGATTGTCCTCAAGAGAGACAAGCTCGAGACCCAACTTGCTATACTCGGACCTCTTCGAGGACATGCACTAAAAAAACCAATCAAGAACATCTTTCTCTGATACCACTACAAAATCCCAAGATATACACTTTATAAATGAAAGTGTAAAATATGACAAAGACAGCCTCGCAAGCTGTATCGTCCGGATTATTTTCGGCACGAAATGAGAGCGGAGATATAATAAAGAAATGCACAGAGATATCGCAGATATTCAATAATATAATAGAAATGTACCATAGATGTAACCATAAACACAGATATACAGTAATACATGATTTCTATTAATCAAATAAATGTACAGAGACTGTAAAAATACAGAGTGAAAGACTCGCTATAATGGTGGCAACTTTTCTCTGAGAAGAGATGTGACGGCTACTCGCATTCGCAAGAAGATGATTACAATGAGGCTCTGAAGGCCTTTTTACAATAAACAGGAATTCCAAAAACCCTAGACATCCAAAAACCTAACCATGGGAGATGAAGCGCCAAAGTCATGTGGGCCCCGTTTGGGTAAGTTAGTACATCAATTTCACGGGGTCGTAACTTTTGCATACGATCTTTGTTTTAGGTGTATGATATCCCGTTGGAAAGGTATCATCGAGGAAATTCATTTTGGGGGCTCAATCATGTCTTTGGTTATCAAGGAGAAGCTCGATCCCAAAAAACCTTCATTTAGACCCTCAAAATGGCCCGGGAAGTTAAAAACTACTAAAAATAGTAAATTGTCAAAATTGTCAAAAACTTGTTTTGAGCTAGTCGGAAAAGGTGGGTGGCCACCGATATCCACCCGGATCAATCCTCCCTCCTTAAGAATCAATGGTCTCCATTGCATTGAGTGTCCGGGGCAGAGGAAAAAACATTTGTTGAATCTGAATCTTGGTGAGTTGCTTGCCTTGCTAGAGACATCGCGCTGCTCAGTTTGTGAAAGTTTGTCACGAACCTGTTGAGGTTGAGGCTGTTCAATAAGTTGAGATACATGAGAGTACATTTGGCATAAGGAATATTTGCGCTTTGCTGAAACCTTGTCGACCTGCTTTTGTTGGATAAAAGGTGTCTGGGGCGAGGCTATAGTGGTTGCAGTGTCCTTTTGTTCCCCTTTTGAACAGATTGTAAAGAAGTTGAATTTTGCAGTATGAGATACTACCTTGCAACACTTTTTAGGTGGAACAATAGTTGGAACTACCTCGGATATTCTGTAGAGATGACCTCCCAAAGTAACAATGACACTATGGGGTCGAGACTCATAAACAACATGGCATCTCCACATATATGGTTGGCCCAAGAGAACATCACAGACATCCAGTGGGGAAACATCACATAATACCTCATCCTTGAAAGGTTGGATGCCGTATGACAATCGACATTGTTGGCTGACACGGAGATCTTGTCCTTGGCGAAGCCACCCGATGTTGTATGGCTACGGGTGTGGTGTTGTTGACAATCCCAACTGTTTGACGACCTCTGTTGAGATGAGGTTCTTCTGGCTTCCGCTATCAACACTAAAATGCAGCGGGGTACCCTTCACCCACATCTTTGAATGAAAAATATGCTTCCCCTCTTCAGGATCTGTTGGTTCTTCTGGTTGAATTATTGTGGTCGCGACAATAGAAGTGGGGTCTGCATCAATGATCTGCCTTTTACCAGTATTTTCAAAATCAGATTTTGAATTAGGGTTCGACTCTTTGTCTTTGATCTCGGCCACGAATGACTATTTTGAGAGACATTCATTGGTGTTGTGCCAGGGGCTTTTGTGGAAATCGCACTATTTTCTGGTGTCCTTCTTTGTCTTCCTGTGACCCTTCTTTTCCTGTGGCTTGGACTGGTTTTCGAGAGACTGTTTGTTAGGGTTGTCTTTGTCATACTTTGGTTGTTGCGTATTTTCAAACCCAAGCTCTCGTTTGTTCTGGTGCCTAAATTTCTGCTCGATTTTAATAGCATATCGATAGGCAGTACCGAGTGATGAGATTTCTAGAAAATCCATTTCAGTTTGGATGTATCTGTGTAGAGCTCCATGGTATTTCAGAACCAAATTTCATTCGAAGTCTTTGATACCCATATTGGTGCACAAGATATGGAAGGTATCGGTGAACTTCAAAACCGCTTGGCCCCTCTCTTTCCGCAGTGTGGTCCATCTCATGTACCGGTCCTCATAGTTTCCAACAGGGTAATACTATTCCTTTACCGCATCCAAAAAAAAATCCCAAGTGGACTCGACCCCATATATTCCAGACTCTTCTGTGGAACTCTGCTCCTAGTAAGTTTCCCACCAGTGTTTGACATGGGGGAGAGCCTTAAGGAGCGGGAAGATGATCTTTACTCTGTCGAAAAAATTGTGAACAAAGAAATAACCTTCTAATAGATTTAACCATTTATCTAGGGCATCCGCATCTATCTGATCTTCAAATATAGGAATATCAAAATTGACCTGTACCTTAAAAGGTGAGGTGCCTCCAAAGTGGCCACTTGATGAAGATGCGCCTGATGCTATTGGGAGGCGTTGAAAGATGTGGGAAAAATTCTCCATCATTTCGTCCCTCTGTCGCGTTAGAGTTTGCTCAAGAAACAGACTTATATGATCCTTTTCCCCATCATTTTTCTTTTCTTCCACCATTGATGGTTTCTTAGGTGTGTGAGATCGATTTTCCTCAAGAGAGACAAGCTCGAGACCCAACTTGCTATACTCGGACTTTGTCGGGGACATGCACTAAAAAAAATGATCAAGAACAACCTGTTCGATACCATTGATCTGAATTTTATGAGCAGAACGAAATGATTAAAGATTATTAACAGGTGCTTAACATAAAATAACAGAGATACAGTAAAACTAGTTTTCTATTCAATAACAAAATAAGTTGAAACTGTAAAATGCAGTGGAAACAAGCTTGCTGGAATGGTGGCATCTTATCTCTAAGAAGAGATGTGACGGTTGCACTCATTCGCAAGAAGATAATTACAATGAGGCTCTAAAGGAATTTTTACAATAAACAGGAATGCTAAAATCCCTAGACACATCCAAAAACCTAACCCTAGGAGATGAAGCGCCAAAAGTCATGTGGGCCCCAGCTGGGTAAGTTAGTACATTAACTTCACGGGGTCGTAACTTTTGTATACGATCTCCGTTTTAGGCATATGATAGCCTGTTGGAAAGGTATCATCGAGGAGATTAATTTTGGGGGTTCAATCATGCCTTTGGCCATCATTGAGAATCTCGATCCCAAAAAACCTTCATTTAGGCTCTCAAAATGGCCCCAGAAGTTAAAACTGCTAAAAACAGTAAATTGTCAAAATTGTCAGAAAATTATTTTGAACCAGTTGGAAAAGGTGGGTCACTACCAATATCCACCTAGATCACTGAGATTGTAATGTGAACTTACTTTGTCTTTGGTGCACTCCTTGCACTCATTTAAGCCTTCAAACGGATTCTCCCTGAATTCTTCCAAAATTACTAAGGCATCTCCTTTGCCCCGCTCAATGCACACTTGCAAAGCTTTCCTTCCTCAAAGTGTTCAACAACTATGGGGTTCTCTCAATGTCTCCAACACTCTAGAATGTGTTGGTCATGTGCGCACTCTCACTTGCTCAATTCCCTCTTGGCATATTCCAACAAAGTCTTCAATAACTTTGTGCTACACTTACTCCTATGCATACTTTTTTTCCCAAGGTATTCAACAACCTTGGAATTCTCCCTTGAGTATGTGAATTATTCTGGTGTGCCCTCCTGGCACATTTTCCTATGACTCAAAAGAGTTCAAACACACACTCCTTATGTTGGCTCACGGAGTTTAAACTCTTGGTCGTGCACTCCTTGCACTTAGCCTAAAGAACCAAAACTAATTCAACACACTCACAGATAGAAGATTCTATCCCTACCCCTGCAGACGAATTCTAATATACATCTATAGTATAAACACACATGAATGACATTCATAATAAACATCCATTACACAGGAAAATGACAAACAGTGAAATCTGTTCTTTTTTCTATTAATGGTGGAATGCCAAAATTTACAATATGTGAGTCTGAACTGCAAATGAGTCTTGGCTCTCATCAACCTCCCACTCAACAACCTCTACTGGGAAACAATAAAAATATTTATACAACAGGGGCTTGATGAGCTTCCCTCCAAGCTAAACTAGTGGTGTCTAATCACCATTCAAAATGCCTGACTAATGAGGCAGATTACAATGATGGAAATCCAATCCGAATCAGATGCAGATCCTTCCTACTGTCAGACACTTAAGGCGACCACATCAACAGCTTGTTTGAAGGCACAACTTGGCTCCTCCATCCTGACAGCATTAATTGCCTTAATTACATTTTAAACTTTCGAAGGCAAAATGAGAGGATGGAAATCCAATCCTTGAATGTGCACCAATGTGCTAACCAGCCGACGTGTGCTGAGGTGGAGAAGTGCTCCTGCATCATACTCCACGGCTATGAAAATTCATGAGCTCCTACTCTTGAGCTTCCCAACTCTATTGAAATCTTCCTTGATCCTAAAATTTCTCTTGGAGTTGTCCTCCTACTCCTCTGCTTTGCTAATGTTGTTGCATCTCTCCTACCACTTGTGCAGGTTCTCCTGTGTCCAGCTTCTTCTATCGATTTCAACATCAGCTCCCTTATCTTTTGTATCACTCCTTCCAGTTGCTCTATTGGTTGGTTCTTCTTGTGCATTATGCTCAGTTGAAAATCCTCATACTTCTCTAAGGGTAGATCAATCGGATCTCCCATGCTGCTTTCATCTCATGTGACGTTGACTAGCCACTCTGGTGCAGACTCTAATTCCACAGGCTCCTTACTAGACTTTTGTTAAGCTATCTCCTCTGATAGACTAACTCCTTTCAATTCTTCTGTTAGTTCTATTCCAACTTCCTCTAGTTTCAACTCATGTTGGCATATCTCCCCTAGCATGGATATCTCGTGACAACCACCTTTTGGTTCAGGAATGACCAACCAATCCTTCAACATCTTCAACTACATATCCCACTGAGTGAGCAACTCGACCGGGTGCTCCTCTTTTGTTGGGGAAGACTTCAGTATCTGCTCCTTCTCCTCCATGACAGTCTTATCTTGTTGTCCTTTTGTTGCTACCTCTGTAACAAATATGCTAGACTCTCCTCAACTACTTGGTAGGAACATATCGACTCCTCCAATGACCAGAATGCTCCTTTGATCTTTATCCTCGAAGATGGAAGTATTTAACTTCTCATCGCCTTCATTCACGCGGCTTGCAGTTATGCATGAATCTTCATATGGGTGAGGCATTTCTTTCTCCTTCTTCCCATCTATCAACATCCCTTCCTGACATGAATTCTAAGCCGAGTTCATTTCTTCTCCCTTGCCCACCTGACAAATTTTGGATGTATCCTCTGTCCTCCTAGCAGTTTATGAGATCAATTGATCCCTTCTCATTGCCTGCCTAGAAATCTATGAGACCTATGTTAGATCTCTTTCCCTTGCCATGAGGGTTTTCAACATGTCTCAGTCACCTTTTTAACACATGTTTCTGCCTTCTGGCCAACAACTTCTGAACAGGCCTCCTAACCATCCTTTTCAAAGGCCATTCATATCTCCAGCATACCTTTGCCTCCTGTTGCATCTTAAATGCTATCTCCTCCATCTCCGCTAGGATTTCACTGAGCTCCTTGTCCATTTCTGCTTTTCTTTTCTGCGGGCAGTCCTCTCTTCGACCACACTTATGATCTTCAGTAGCCATTTCACTTCACCTGCAACCCACCTGGTTGTCTACCATCTTCCGCACACCTTGAAATAGTCTTTGCAAAGCATCTCACTCTGTCCTCCTTGCCTACAGAAATCAATTATGTGGCTTTGATACCACTTGGTGCAGACCTCTCCATCCCTCTGGGGTTGCACGACTTCTCGCTCTGGGATCATTCAAACACCTGAGTCAAATCGAATCTTTGGTCCCCTATTGGAACCTAATGAAAATTTATCACAAGCCCCTCTTTCTCCAAAGTGCAGGTCCTATTAACCTGACGGCTCTCTTCTTGGCCCTTTGAAGAAAGTGATGGTGGCACTCATTCTCTGTGATAGGCCCTTTCTACCATATGACCTCGGGTTGTGTCTCAGGCTAAACCATGAAAAATGCTTCAGGCTTCGGGATTTCATCTTTTTCCACAACAGCCAACTCCTAGGTTCCCTAACTATGAATTGGCGAACAAAAATGGTGCGAGGATCAATGGCTCTCGTTCCTCCTTCATATCGATGACGGAGATCTATTCGAACTCCGCCCTTCGGGAGTCTCTCGCTTTTGTCCCTTGATCTCTTGCGGAGCACCACTTCTCCGAAATGTGTGGATCTCCTCCATGTGTCCCTTCCATATCCAACGGTTTGGATTCACTCCACTCTTCACGACTTCGCAAAGATTGCTCTTTTCTCTTGGCAATCCCTCTGGAGCTCTAACCCCCGGATCTCCCGATCTTTCACCACCTATCTCCTCCTGACGATGGGTGACTCTTCTTGCCTTCAGGACTTCGACAAGTCCTTCCTCCTTTTGAAAACTTAGTACTTTTTCTTCCTGAGACTTGGACTGTTCTCAGCCCTTTTTTGCACTCCTTGCAGGAATTTTGCACGCAACAACGCTACTTCTCCTGAGATTTTGCTCGGCTCAACCCTTGAAGGTTCTTGGCTCTACTGCATCCTTCCGCGGACCTTCTAGTGCTCTCCTATCAACTTGATTCTCTTCCTCCTGAGCTTTTAAGGTGAACTTACTTTGTCCTTGGTGCACTCCTTGCGCTTGTTTAAGTCTTCAAATGGATTCTCCTTGAATCCTTCCAAAATTACTAAGGCATCTCCTTTTCCCCGCTCAATGCACACTTGCAAATCCTTCCTTCCTCAAAGTGTTCAGCAACTCTGGGGTTCTCTCAATGTCTCCAACACTCCAGAATGTGTCAGTCCTGTGCGCACTTGCACTTTCTCAATGCCCTCCTTCCAGAGTCTGACAGAGTCTTCAGTAACTTTGTGTTACACTTACTCATGCGAAAAAAAAAATTTCCCAAGGTATTCAACAACCTTGAAATTCTCCCTTGAGTATGTGAATTATTCTGGTGTGCCCTCCTGGCACGTTCCCCTCTGACTCAAAATAGTTCAGACATGCACTCCTTGTGTTGGCTCACATAGTTTCAACTCTCTGTCGTGCACTCCTTTCACTTAGCCTAAAGAATCAGAACTAATTCAACACACTCACAAATAGAGGATTTTTCCCTACCCCTGTAGATGAATTCTAACATACATCTACAGTATAAACACATATGAATGACATTCATAATAAACATCCATTACATAGGAAAATGACAAACGGTGAAATCTGTTCTTTTTTCTATTAATGGTGGAATGTCAATTTACAATATGTGAGTCTGAACTGCAACTGAGTCTCATCTGTCATCAACCTCCCACTCAACAACCTCTATTGGGAAACAACACAAATATTTATACAAGAGGGGCTCGATGAGATTCCATCCAAGCTAAGCTAATGATGTCTAATCACCATTTAAAACGCGTGACTAATGAGGCAGATTACAATGATGGAAATTCGATCTGAATCGGATGCAGATCCTTCCTACCGTTAGCCACTTAAGGTGACCACATCTACATCTTGTGCAAATTCACAACTTGGCTCCTCCATCATGAAAGAATTAATTGCCTTAATTACATTTTAAACTTTCAAAGGAAAAATGAGAGGACAATGCCTTTTCCTTCCTTGAATGCGCACCAATGTGCTAACCAGCTGTCGTGTGCTAAGGTGGAGCGATGCTCTTGCATCAAGATTCCAAAAATCTATGTGATGTGATATATACAATAGACTTAAAGAATAACCTTTATTTAGTGAGTCAATGGAAATTTCCACCATGGCTATTGACCAGTTATGAGACACTACCAAGGACCTCATCAAGCATGAAGTCCCAAATAGGTTGACCATATAGAAAGGATGTACCTTTCTCAAGATCTATAATTGGAAGAATTTGTCGCTAACATTGGTTATTTACCTGGGTTATTTTTCTGTAAGAATTTTTATTTGGATACAAGATTCATGGATGTGACAATGTTGATATTGATTGTGTTCTTTTTGGCATTGTTTTCCTCTTGTTCAGATTGTTAATTCATGTAATGGAACAAGGTTTTATTTCTAATATAATCAAATGGATATTCCATCTATGTGTATGATTCCAATTGTGTTGTTATGTAATTTGTTGTGCACTTTGAGATCATAGGGTTATAGGTTGTTATGTTTGCTCCAGGGGTTATTGGTTACCTGCACCACACCATCATTTACAATATCCTCAATGTTTTATTAGGACTCTACAATGGGTAAAGACAATCAATTACATAAATCATGATTCATATGATTTAATTAGTACTAGGTTAGAACATAAACAATGAATATTTCATGAGAGAGATAGTTGATGTGAGACTCTTCCCTTTGCTATCAAGCATGTTTGTTGTAGGTATGATCGTTGATGTTGAGATTTTGAAATTAATTGAAAATGGTTGGATTTCATTTGCATGTGACTGTTTAGGAGGAGTCTTTGCATGATTGAGTGACTTTATGCGCATAAACTAATTAAATGCTTCCATGCTTGAAGAAATATGAAATGAATTAAATGGGAAACTTGGCATCTCATTGGATAATTATACTTATCCCCTAAATTGTCAACCTTCTGGTTGAAAGAAGAGGAAATGAGTGTTAGAAAAACAATTGGTATCTTTATGAGAACCTGGCACTCATGGTATTGATGATCTATCCAAGCTGAAAAAATTAACCAGAAAGATCCATATGGTCGATGGATATTTTGAGATATAAAAGTTGGTAGTCCTTGTTATTTATGCAGGTTAGTGAAATTCATTTTGTTGATGAATCATGATAATGTTTTTGAGATGATTATCATATCCATGATGCTAACATGTGGTTTCATTTTGATGAAATATAAATTTGATAAATATATGTTGATGTTATAATATTAAGATAGTATGTCATTATTTGATTGCATGTGGAACTTATATGCAATTTTTATGATGAGGTGTTTAAAAATAACATGCGGGAGCATGTGGTTTCTTACTATTCAAGATGTCACGATGACAATGATACTGTATTCTCTCGATGACATACGAGAGTTAGCATGTGGATTATTTCTTTGAAATATTGATATAATAACTAATGCACTTATTGTATGTTGTGAGGTGGTGATTGTCGGGTTGTCAACCAATGGGTTGAGAGGGTTATGATTGTGGGCTAAGAGGTACGGTTTATTTGATGATCTCATGAGATCCCATAACCATGAAGGAGAATATTACAAGTAACATCTTATGGGGCTGGGGACAAATAAATCTATTACTTATGCCGGTGAGTCTTATGCCTTGTATTGGAGTTGTGATGTCGAAGTCTCAAAGAATGGTTGGAGCAGTGCTCGCTAGTGGTGTTGTGGGATTGAACTTCGATGTCGGGGGTTGTACTTGGTTGTTGTGGAGGGAGTTTAGTACATCATTTTGAGATTCCTGGTGTACATTATTACTAATCGAGATGTTTTCTTTCGAAGATGAGGTCTCGATCCTTGGGGATCTCTATAGATCGATGAGCTTAAGCTTGGTTCTGAAAGTCAGGAAGGATGAATAGAGAATACTCACACTTCCCTGGTGTTGTGATCTGTACTTTCAATGCCTACTATAGTCACTTGGGTAGCTTTATACTAGTCCAGCATAGGGTTTTGTAGAAGGTGTAGGAGCTAACAGAGGGTGTTGTGGAGGATATTGTGAGCTAGTAATAAAAAAAATGATAAGAAACATAATCAAAACTAACTTCACGATGAACTTCCTTGAAGGAGGGATGTATGTCATGCCCCATATTATTATTGTTTTATATAAATAATAATAATTTAATATCAATAATATAATAATTCTCCTAAAATGTTCATAATAAATGCTTATAGGAATAAATAATAATAAAGAAGTATATAATAATTATCTTAAAGAGGGTCATAATAAGTATTTATTTTGGATATTTTGGTAATTAAAGAGGATGGTAAAATAAGTAACATTAATTATTGGAGAAACGCTAAAGTATAATAAATAATTAAATAACTAACCCTGGGGATTGGGTTCTTTACCACAGATGGACTCTATATAAAGAGGAAAAAAGGATGAAAAAATGAGATCTCTCTTTGGTTGGTCTATAGAGAGAAAAAGGCTTAATATGGTTGGATGAGTAGTAGATTGAGGGCTCAGGGGTGACTTTCTACTAAAGTTTAAAGTAACAAGGTCTACGATTGGGTGGAGAGTTGTCCTCCATTTTGTTGTTGCATTTTTCAAGATAATTATCAAGGTATGTCTATGTTCCTCAATTCACCAGATTACAGGTAAGATGGGTTCTCCACCATAGGTAAGCTCCTTGCTTATCACTGCTCCTAAATTTTATTGAAGTTTATCTGGTAATTTTTGTAATTATTTTTTCTTTTAGATCGGGCCATTACAACACTCCATACCTATGTCTTGGGGATATGTAGGAAAATAGAAGCACCATGACTCATCCTTAGAATTGAGTCGACATGGAAAAATCACCTCTACTAGTCCTTGGGACCAAGTGGGTAAACACCATTACTCTATCAATTGGGACCAAGTGGGTGAACAAAAGAACAAAAAATAATTCTTGAGGACTGGGTAGGTACATAGAGGCACCTCAACTCATCTGAAGACAATCAAAACAAAAAATTATTGTCCATGTCCCACACACATATGTTGGTGAGCTAGAAAGTGTTGGAGATATTACACACTCACCCAGTAATTCTTTTTCCTAAGTTAGTCTAAGGTTGAGGGCGTTATCCATAGATGATAATACTCCAACATGAGAATATTCCCTACAAAATAGGGTGCCTCCTATAAAATAGGGCACCTTCCCTTTTCAATTTTGACTCATTTACACTTCAATTATACTAGTGGAGGAAACACATGCATGGCAACCTCAGTTTTATCACCAGCAGTTGCAGGTTCACCTCAGTTTTCTCACCAGGAGGGATCATATCACATGCATGTGGCCAGGAGGGTGCATATCATGTGAATGCATGTGTTTCTCTCACCTCCACATGTGTGACTCAGTTAACTGATGATTGCATGGACAATTAATTAGGACTAAGTGGAAAATAAGGTGGAAGATAACTTTGGTTTTTGTCAGTGAGTGTCCAAATCTCTCTAGATCACTACTATGGCGCATTTAATTATCCATGTAGAGTATATCATGTGTATTATTTATTCTACCCATTCAGTTAATATGATTCATTGACTCTCTCTCTCTCTCTGTTTCTTTTGCAAGATTTGTCTGAATTTATCTAGCTAGATTATCTATGCAGGCTTCACCAAAAGTTCACATGGTATCAAAGATTGTGAGATTATTATTTTATAATATCCACATGGTATTAGATCCCACAGGTTTCTAGAAGCAAGGCGCACAAGCACTCATTTGCAGACACAGAAGATTGCAGTAGTAAGAAAGAATGTGATTTCAATCATTATCACTTATTGTGTCATACAATTATTTTGAGTGGAAGCCAAAGATCATATTTCTTCTCAAATATAGAGGATTATATTGAATAAACATAGAAATAGAATTAGATCCCGATTCTGCTGATGAGAAAAATAATTTTTCCAACAAATAAGATATGGCTTTCAGACTTATATGCATGTTAGTTTCTCCTGAAATTCAGTATCATGTGATATCACTCTCAACTCCAGACAAAGTATGGAACAAATTGGAGGTCTTGTTTGGGATAAAGGAAGATTGTGAAGAATGCATGCAAGATATCGACAAGACAAATCCAATAGAAAATCCATTGGAAGAACAAGTTTCTCATTTTGAAGAGACTTCTTCATGCGCCATGCATGCACCTCAGGATCCACATGTAGAGACTCCCATGAATGCATATCAGGATCCACATGCAAAGACTTATGCACACCCCATGTATGCATCTTAGGATCCAAATGTAGTCCCAAAAGAGTTTTAATAGAAACAACTAAAAAACATTGTAGAAAATATGGGCACATGGACGAGGGATAAAATGAATATCGTCCCATGGTAATTAACTATATATATATATATATATATATTCATTATCTATTTTAATATTGATTGTATTCTCAAACTTTTATGTTGTTTTATACATGCACTAATTTTTCATGATTGTTTGTAATTATAAAGTTAGATTTGCCCCCTAAATTTCTGTAGAAAGCACCAAGTAGTAGCAGAAATGATGTTGTACAAGATGAGGAATATGAAGTAGATAATGAAGATCAAGTTAATGATTCCATGGAAGTAAATGACAATAATAACATAGTTCAAGATGATGAGACAAATCAAATGATCCAAGACTTATTCGGTCATCCAAATGAGGATCATGGGGACAGTAGTGATGGTATTTATGATGAAGCTCTGATTGAAAAGGAAAATAAATGACTTTATAAAGGGTCAAGAGAAAATCTTCTCTCCACTACATTGTTGCTTGTGAACTTAAAGATTACGAATCATTTTTCGAACACTTGTATGACACAGATCTTAAGTTATGTAATATGTTTCATCACATCTACATAAAGGTTGAATTTTTCCCATTTTTTTAGTGTTAATTAATGTGTAAAATAAAAATACAATATTTGCAATTACTATTATTTACATTAACTAGTTATTGTTTATGTTTTAGATTGTTAGGTGAATTTTTGTTACCCTCATCAAATATTTTACCTCACACATATCGATATTTACATGCCATTATGAAAGACATTGGAATTGAGTATCAATGTATAGATGCATGTCTTGATGATCATATTATATATTATGGACAACATGTGTCGAAAACAAAATGCTCGGTATGTGGTATCAGTAGATATCGAAACGATCAAGTAACAAAAATGGTGCTTCGAAAGGTTCTTCAGCATATTCCCATAATTCCACGTTTGCAGTGATTTTTTAGGTGCCAAAGCATAGCACAGTTTATGGATTACCATGCACGAAAGAGAATTGAAGATGGTGTTCTTCGAATGCCTGTAGATGGTTATGCATTTAAGGAAATTGCTGCAAAATGACCAAAATTTACAGAGGAACCCTGTAATGTTAGGCTTTCATTGCCAATTGACGATGTTAATCCATTTAGAGAGATTTGGTTTGTTTATTCAATGTGGCCTATTTTTGTTATCAACAATAAAATTCCTCCTTGGATGTCAATAAAGAGGGAGCACATAATGTTGACAAAGATTGTTCCAGGTATTTTTTAACATTAATTTTTCGAATGTAAATTTTTCATTTTTCTCTATTTTTGCATAATATACTTTATTTATTTATTTCCCTATATATACATACCATGGTAATAATTTCGTGTAATTTAAAAAAATTAGGTAAGTACCAAGTTAAAGATATGAATGTGTATATCGAGCCTCTTATCGACGAGCTACTAAAGTTATGGAAGTGAATCGTTATGTATGACATCTATAAACCAATTGGGCAGAAGAGATTTCAATGTCATGGAATACTTTTATGGACAATTCATGATGCCCCGGGACTAACACATTTTTGTGGTATGTAACATTCCATATTTCTTGCTTTAATAGTATATAATTAATTGAATATATCATGCATGTTGTTTAATACGTTTTTTGTATATTGATAATTCACATTAATCCATCTATTGCAGGTATTCAAACAAAGGGTAAATTTGCATGTTCAGTTTGTGGTCCTAAGATGAAATCTCATCGGTCAAAAAGTTTAGGAAATGAGGGGTTTGATGAGTATAGACACTTCCTCTCTAAGAACCATAAGTATCGTATTACTGAAAAAGATCTTTTCAATGGGAAATAAGAGACTGGACTAAAACCTCAAACAATGACACCTCACCTATGGAAGTTGGCATATGACAAAATTAATCCTTGAGGTACGCATTTTGTTTATGTATTGTAAATGGAATCATGTTTTGAAATTTTATTTTAATTAAATTCAATTTATTTTACCGCATTGGATAAATAGTGTTCTGATTTTTTTTATGTTTCATCAATGTCGTCGTCGTGAAGGTATTAATAATGGGCTTCCATGAAGAATGAAATGTTATCACACTCAATTCATGAGGTTTCCTTACTATTAGGAGCTAAAAATAGTTAATTTGTTTGATACAATTCATATTGGGAAGAATGTGACAGAAAAATTATGGGGGATCATAGATGGCAAGAGGGATAAAGAAAAAATTGTCAAAATTTGTAATGACATTTAGGGAGACAATCATGCAATGCAAAGTGTGATTCGATCAAATAGAGATGGAGACCAAAATAAACCTTCATGGTTATTAACAGAGTAGCAAAGCAATGGTGTAAAAGAGGTCATTCAAAGAATTAAATTTTCCACAAGTTTTTGTTCAAACATAAAGAATATCTTAACAAAGAAGGGTGAATTTGGTGGGATCAAAACACATGATTGAAATACCTTCATTAAGGTAATTAATAATTTTAGTATTCATATTTATATATTGGCTGTATACATTTTTTGAGATTTTTTTTTTTTGTCTAGTTTTGAAACAAGTAACGATTTGTTTTTATTATTACAATATGTTCTACCTTTATCTCTCCCAAATGATTTTGACAACAACGTCAAACAAGTTATATATGATCTTGGAAAATACATGAGTAAGTAGTTGCAATATATATGAAAAAAGTTTTTTCATTTTTTTTTTGTACTTAATGACATGTGTTTTACTTGTAATGTAGTATGTATTATGTTTTGTTGAAACATGTTATTTTCTTGTGTCATGATATGTATATGGTTGTCATTGAAAGAAATCCCCGAAGATGATATAAAGTATTGAAAGAGAGAAATTCCTCGTCTAATGTGTGAAATGCAGTGGTATCTACCTCCAACATTTTTCAATGCACAAGAACACTATTTCATACACTAAGTTGAGGAGATTGAAATGTGTGGACCTGTACACACAAGGTCTATGTGGATGGTGGAGAGACACTTGAAATCATTGAAGGCTTTGGTTAGACAAAGAGCACGTCCTAAGGGTTCTATGGTGGAGGGATATATGGTATATGAATCCATGGTGTATATTAGTCAGTATCTTCCTAAATTAGCAGCACAATCTATGCACGCAGTGGATTGCATTTGAGATGTGAACTCCATCAAAAAAATTGAAGGGGAGCAGTTGTTGGGGAAAGGTACAATGAAGAAAGTGAGAGGTAATTAAATTGTGGATATTTGTAATAAATATAATTTTTTGTTTTTTGTGTATATGATCATACTCATTTAATATTTATACTTTCATCACTTATTAATATTTACTATGGTTATAACTAGTATTTAATATTGGTGAATTGTGATTTTTTGATCGGTTAGTTTCTCAAGATTGGGATGCATTACATTTATACATTGCAAACAATCTTGACTGGATGAAGGTATGAATTGATAGATGTAAACAACATCATGGCAGTAGGTTATCATGGAAAGAACTGTTTGAATTGTTTAGAGAAGCTCGTTGTAATGGAGATTCTGATGTTACGCAGAGACAAATAGATTTAGCATATTGTTTGAAAGATGGAAAGGAGAGAAAATTCACCCATTTTATTTAGTTATTTTATATTATATTAATGTGACTTTCAGTGTGTTTTTTCATATTATACTTTCCAAGTTATATAAATTAGTTTATTATTAATTGACAATGCATATTTTACATGTCGGGCATATTGCGGTTGAAACACCACAAGGCTATTTGGTGCAATGGTCGTAAATGTCGCATCAAATAGTTGGATGAAACCAGGAAAACTTTTGATAGTGGGATAACTGCAATATTCCAGGTCACTAATGTTTCCTCTAGGAGTGACAGGTGTCCTTGAGAATATGAAAATAGATACTATGGGTTTTTTAATGATATAATTAAGTGTGACTTTAATTCCTTCAAATTAGTTTTGTTCGATGTCAAATGATATAGGTTACGAATGCATGAACATGATGAGGAAAAAACTATTATTCAATATGCCAATGGATTTCCGATGATTAAAAAAATGGTTTTTGAAAAAGAAAATGACTGCTATGTTTTTCCAAGTCAATGTGAAAAAGTCTTTTACTCAAAGGTTCCAAGTAAGAGGGATTGGTAATTTGTTGTTAGTTATGATCCAAGAGGAAAGCCAGTAAAGTATATTGTAGATGAAGAAGATGATATTAAAGAAGAAGATGATATAGAGCTAGAGAAGGAAGAATATGGGTCGACAGATGAAGAAAACGAAGAAGATGAACCAGGCGTAGGAGACAATGCGCCAGTTCTTGATCATGATATCGATAAAGATATGCTCAAAAATGACATTGATGACAATGATGATATCATAAATCCTTTCAACATTGTTTCTGAATCGGATGTTGATACAAATATCGAGTTGTATTATCAAGAAGAATATGGAGAAGAAGGATGATACAAATGTTGTGTTGGATGAGGTACGTAACTAGATATTTTAATTTGTATGAATTATTCTTTTTAAATAATTTTTTATGTGGGTTAATTACATGTTTTTAAGTTTTATTTCATTTTTGTTTTGGTAGTTTCTATACATGATTACTATGTTGTTTTAGTTTATTTTCTATTTTATAGATTGGGTATTGGGGAATTGAGAGTGATGTAGGGGGGGGATAGGCCATATGAGCTTCCACCTTTACGTGGTTGGCCTTTTTTAGTAGAGAATAAATTATTCTCGAAACCAAGAGAAGTTCATTCATTCATATTTTGTTCTACAACACAGGTATTTCAACAAAGGATGAACACCTTCAATAACCACTCACACAACTAGATCAAAGATCAACACACCGATGTTTTGATGTGGTAAAACCACTACGAGGAAACATCCACGGCCCCAGCCAACGTGGCCACTCGGAGCAGTTTATTAATGCAAAAGAAAAAGATTACAAAGATATTTTACAAAAGATTTTATCACAATCGATCATCAACAAATGACCCTCCATTCTCTTTAAATAGAGATCATGGACCAATCGGGTGTTAATCCGCGGATCAATGGTCATTAAGATCGAGGAGAATATGAACCGTCAGATCACTCTGTGTCGGAAACATATCGCGACTATTGTATTTTCTAACTGCAAATGCATACTAATGCACAATAAAGAAACACACTTTTACCTAATGACATATTAGACCAAGTAGATCTTAACTAACTCCTAAGTGTCTAAATATCCTAACACCCCCCCTTAAGAACAACTTGGGATAGGATTGAAGGATTTACAATATTGACACAATAGGAGAAGGAAGGAGGCATTAGAGCCTATACCCCCTTGATGAAAAATTCTTGAACTCCTAACATAGATCGAAGTTTGGAAAACTTCTCTTCTGTAAGAGACTTTGTGGAATTGTCTACAACTTGATCTTCTGTAGGGAAAAAGAGCACTTCAAGAACTTGATAATGAATGATCTTTTTGATAAGTGCATATGTATCTCAGTGTGTTTTTTGCACTGATGTTGAACTTGGTCTTTGGTGATATTGATGGCACTCTGATTGTTGTACCAAAGGCTAGTCAGATATTGTTGCTAGAATCCAAACTCTGAAAGGATCTTTCGAAGCCAAAAGGCTTCCTAAATTGCATTTACCGTTGCTCGGTACTCTGCTTCTGCTAAAGAAAGTGCAATAGCCTGTTGTTTTTTACAGGCCCAAGTGATAGGTCCTGAACCAAGGATGAAAACATAACCTGCAGTAGACTTCCAATCATCAGGGTCGTTGGCCCAATCTGAATCGATGAAACCAACCAATAAATGAGTTCCCCCTAAACTGTAATGTATCACGAACTGAATTGTACCACAGACATAATGAAGTATCATTTTAGCTACTTTCCACTGGCTTTCATGGGGTGTTTTCATATACCAAGAAACAACATCAAAAACAAAGGAAATATCATAACGAGTATGAGTCAAGTATAAGAGGCTACCAACTAACTGACGGTATAGAGTGGCATCAACTTTGGGAGAAGTACATGTGGCAGTAATCTTGACTCCAGACTGGAAGGGAGAAGGGGTTGGTTTACAATCGTCCATGTGAAAGCGACGAAGAAGGTTACAAGCATACTTAAACTAGGAAAGAAAAATTCCTTCATTGGTTTGCAAAACTTGGAGGCCAAAGAAATAGTGCAAAAATCATAAGTCTATCATTTCAAATTTTTTCTTAAGGCTAGTTTTCACATGGTTTAAAAATTTTGAGTCACTACCAGTAAGGATAAGGTCATCAACATAAATGAAAATGATGATGAGATGGATTCCTACTTCTTTGGTGTAGACATTAGGATTAGAATGGCATCTAGATAATCTGGTGTCAATAAGAAAGTTGTCAATTTTGGCATACCAAGCTCAGGGAGCTTGCTTAAGACCATAAAGAGATTTCTTAAGGAAACAAACAAGGCTAGAGTCATTATGGACATAGCCAGGAGGTTGTTCCATGTAGATTTATTCTTGCAAATATCTGTGCAAGAAGGCAGATTTAACATCCGTCTAATGGACCTCCCATTTATGTGAGGTAGCAAGGGCAAGAACAAGGCAGATGGAATTCATTTTGGATACACGAGAAACGGTTTCGTTATAGTCAATTCCTTCAACTTGGGAAAATTCTTTGGCAACTAACCGAGCCTTGTGTTCTTCAACACTTTCATCTGATGCATACTTAGTTCTATAGACCCATTTACATCTGACAAGTTTTCTTCCTTTTGGAAGAGGTACAAGATCCCAAGTATCATTTGTCATTAAAGAACAATACTCTTCATTCATTGTTGTATCCCAATCTGGATGACTTGAAGCTTCTGCAAATGTCTTTGGATCATGAGTCTCTGAAACTTGATCAAAACGAGAAGAGGCTCATTGGAACTGTGAACATGTCCGACGTTGATCTGAAGGATCACCAGCTACTTCTCGTGTTGAACAAAGTTATCTAGGGAGTAGTGGAGTTGGTGTTGGTTCAGGTTCAAAGGACTCGTTTGGAGGAAGGTGAGCAGGCGAAGGTGGATTTTCATCCTCATTGTCATCATCTAAAGAAGAAACTAGAATAGGAATAGAAGAAGGCACAAATGTCGAAGATGGATCGCATGTCGAAGAAGGCATAATCGTCTAATTAGGCTTGCAGGCCAAGATATTTTCATCAAATTTAACATCTCTTCTAATAATAATTTCATTACAATGTAGTTGAAGAAGTCTATAACCTTTGACATCTTCAGAATAACCAACAAATATACAATTCTCACTTTTAGGTTGCAATTCTTTTATTTTCTTATCAAGCTTGTGAGCATGTGCTATAGTGCCAAATACACGGAAGTGACTTACATCTGGTTTAATTTTAGTCCAAGCTTCTTCCGGTGTTATACTTTTAAGAGCCTTTTTGGGAGTGTGATTTACTATGTAATTTTCATAATTGATGGCTTCCGCCCAATACTTTAGACTTAATCCCTTAGATAGGATCATACAATTAGCCATTTCTTTTAATGTGTGTTTCTTTCTCTCAGCAAAACCATTTTTTTGTGGTTTATATGGAACAATATGTTGCATTTGGATGCCCTGTGTAGTGTAGTAACTTGTAAAATTATTTTTCACATATTCCCCTGTATTATCTATTCTTAACCTTCGAATTTGATGTCCAGATTGTTTTTCTACAAGGGCCTTGTAGGCCAAAAACTTGTCAAAAAATTCTCTCTTAAGTTTTAAGAAGTAAACCCAAGTATGTCCAGAAAAGTATTCAATGAAAGCTAATAAATACTTGCACCCAGAAAAAGGAGTAGAAAGTGGACCACACAAATCACTGTGAACAAGTTGCAAAGGGCCCGAGGCGTGCCAAGAGGCACGTTTGTCAAAACTATCCCAATGATGTTTGTTGAGGACACAACCGGCACAAATTTCATCTCTGCATGAAACATGAGGAATTCCAGTCACCATATGTTGATTACATAGTTGTTTCAATGAGCGATAGTTTAGATGACCAAACCGATCATGCCAAAGTTTGCTCAAGTCATCGCTATGAGCAACAAAAACTGATGAAAAAGATGATGACCCAAAATTGTCAAACTTGTACAACCTGGTAATATCATCATCAATTATAGTTGCAAGAACATGCTTAGGATATTTTAGATCCTTAATTACAACTTGGTGAGGTGAAAACTCTATGGTTTTACCTTCACCTGAATGAGTGATTTGATATACTAATAGAAGGTTGCAAGAAATACTTGGAACACATAATACATCATTGAAATGGCCATTAACTACTTGAACTGCTCCAGATTCCACAACACTAAGAGATCTATCATCACTAACAAATATTTTCTTGGTGTTACATTCATTTAGAGAAGAAACAATGTCTTTATCTTTAGCTATATGATAAGATGTTCCAAAATCAATAAGCCACTCATTAGAAGAAGAAGTAGAAGTTGTATTGAAGGAGAAACTAGAAGCAGAAAGTGCATGTCCATGAGAAGAAGAAGAATAAGTAGAATTAATACTGAGGTTTTTCTTCTTCATTGTTGCTTCAAAAACTACCATCTTCTTGAAACATTTGGACTCATCATGACCATATTTATCGCAAAAGTTGCAATGTTTGTCAGTCTTATTATTTTTATATTTTTCTCATTTGTCACCATTAGGAGCTGAATTTTTCTGAGTGGGTTTGGGACCCTTATGTTTCTTGTTGTTGTAGCGAGGATGTTTCTTCTTGGGAATTTTGGGTTTATCTTTCTACTGGGAGACTAAGGCTTTGTTGGAGATACCTGCAGTGCTGATCACTCCAAGTTGTACAATGTTATCTTCCTCTCTAATCAAAGCATCACAAAATGACTCAAGAGTGGGGTTTTGATAAGCTTTCTCTAGAGCCTCTCTCGTTGCATAAAAGGTATATACAAACACAGAATATGCACTACCTAGCTTAGAAAGAATAATATAGATACAATGCTCTTCTTCCATCTTTATCTCACATTCTTCACATAAAATTATAAGTGTTTTAAACTTAGATAGATAGTATCCAATGTAAGAAAAATCACTTGGACTTAAAGTCAATACTTGATTTTCTAACTTTTGTGCTCAAATAATATTGAGTTTAGTAAACACAGATTCAATCTTTTCCCAAGCTTCATTGAGGTCATCAATTTCTTTAAAGTGGAACCTTAAATCGGGAGAGATGGAAATTTTGATTAGTCCACGTGCTTCATCACTCCTATTATCCCATTTTACTTTCTTATCAGCATCAGTGGGTTCTTTTTCCTTTCCCAAGGTAATCCAGTACAATCATTTACTTCTTCATAAATCCTCCATATGAGATTTCCATTGGAAGTAGTTGGTGTTGGTAAGAAAACGATTACTGAAAAAAGCCATATTAATTATGTAGATAATATGAATTTAAAAAATGAAATTGATGATTTGGATGGAAAGATATCAAAAAATTAAGCGGTTTTGAAAAAACGGCACTAAAAATGGACTTCGGATGTGAAAGTTATGCCCTTTTTAAAAAATGCATAAACAGTAACCAAAGGACCACGTGGTGGTATAAGTTGCTTCATGAAGTGACCCAATTTTATAAAGAGAAGTGGGGATCACTTTTACAATCAAGTTATTTTATTAAAAAAAATCTACATGCAAAATAAATAACTCAAAAATAAAATATTAAAGCTACTTATAGTGATTCACTTTTATACTTGAAGTGAAATACACTTTACAATTGAGCATGAACTTTTTCAAAAAAAGTAACAAAAAGAGAGACTTGAATTCAAGACCTCTTACTTAATAAGACAAATTTTAACCAAATGGGTTAGAAAAACATATTGTATTGCTTAGAAATGATATTGGGGGTGTTTTTGTTGTTGTTGTTGTGGAAGACGGCCTTGCAGAGCATGCTAAAAAAAAAACTTTTCACACAAGAAAAAAAATTCGCTCTGGGTCTGACTGAAATGGTTGTATCTTGAGCAAACATAAACCTTTTCGAGTGAAATGAAAAGTGTTCCTGGCTAAAATGAGTGCTCTAAACGCAATGGAACATTCCTCTCATCCCTAAAATGTATGAAAATGGCAGAAAATGGAGATGAGGAAACTCAATTTCACGATCTCGATCTACAACAGGAGCGGGTCTTCAACCTGGTTGTGATACCATGTTTGACAACACAGGTATTCCAACAGAGGACGAAAACCTTCAGTAACCACTCACACAACCAGATCAAAGATCAACACACCGTTGTTTTGACGTGGTAAAACCCCTATGGGGAAACATCCACGACCCCAGCCAACGCGACCACTTGAAGTAGTTTATTAATGCAAAATAAATAGATTACAAAGATATTTTACAAGATATTTTCTCACAATCTATCATCGAAAAATGACCCTCCATAATATTTAAATAGATATCATGGACCAATCAGGTGCTAAGCCATGGATCAATGGTCATTAAGAGTGAGGAGAATATGAACCGTTGAATCACTCTATGTCGGGAACATATCGCGACTGTAGGATTTCCTAACTACAAATACATACTAATGCACAATAAAGAAACACACTTTTACCTAACGACACATTATACCAAGTAGATATTAACTAACTCCTAAGTATCTAAATATCCTAACATATTTATACTCAAATATCACTAACAAAACCACTCTATATATCGACCCATCTCATCCCCGTTTCGTTTTAATTTTCTCGGTTGAATTTTAAAGGAAAAAGCTATTAAAAGACATTATACTAGGGATAGAGTACATGATGTGCAACAGTGACTTGTGAATGGGGCCAACGTTGAAATTTTTTCAAAATGTTTTTGTATGCACTGATATTTGACATGGATAGTCTGTTCACATGACTTGACGATATGGGAGGATTTCCAGAATTAAAGATCACTCACACACCCACTCTTTATATTCATCGTTTGTGTCATTCAAAACCAACACCATGCCATTTAGGCCCATGATTTTGGCTATGGAAAGAAGAAGGTGATAGATGAGATTTTGTATTTAAATAATCATTTCGTACTAATATTCTTTATGGATCAAAAGAGTACTTCGATGAGACATAAAAAAGACATAAGGGGTGATTCATCAAGATTTTCCACCCAACTACCTAAATGTTATCCTATAAGGATTAATGCATCCATTTACTAAGGACTTATGGAGTTATTAGCATTTACAAAAAAGATAAGGGATGATGCGCAACCTCTGTACAATACAGTCTTTGAATTAAAGTGATATTGATCTGGAAATATCTTTAGGGATGGCCTTAGCCTCCAATTCATTAATTACATTGTTTTTTATGAAAATCAAATTCAAAAAGGTGCGCTCCCCTTTGTAGGATCCAAATCAGCTCCAAATATGCATTGGGTGATGTGTCATACTCCTCTGGCAAAACAATTCATGGGCTCATGTCCATGAGCTCCTGCACTATCTTTCCTTTCTTCACAATGTATGCTTCACTTACCCAACTTGTATCTTCTTCTGGATGGCCCGTCCACTTAACTAGATATTCAAAATATGTTTTCATTTTTGTCCTCTTGTCAATCCTCTGATCTATAATCTTCTCCATCTGTGGCCTCTCTGCTACATGATTTTTTTTTTTCCATCTGATATCCTTATGATCACCTAATCCTCATGTTTTATATTCCCTATAAGGATACATGTCTGTAACATTAAAAATGGGTGATATTCCCACATTGTCTGGCAGCTCAATTTCATAAGCATTTTCTACAAATTTCCTAAGGATCTTGCATGGTCCTATCTTTTTCATTTTCAATTTTTTATATGTTCCCCTTGGGAACCTCTCCTTCCTCAAGTGATCTAAAACCTTATCTCCAACCTCAAATGTTACCTCCCTTCTATTCTCATTTGCTCTGCTTTTATACTTATTATTGTTGTCCTGCAACTGCTCCTTGATTTGATCATGAAATTTTTGTATCTCTACAACAATGTAATGTCCCCACTTTGGGACATCATCACAAGGCAGAGACTTATGATGACTAAAGTAGCCAGATGGATGTTATAGCGAGTACAGGGGTATTTGAGAGGCATTGTGGGATCCAGTTGGCATTTATCATCATATTTCATCGTTATGATCCATTCCGCACAGGTTGGCTTTGGTTTCGTTCCATTCCGACAATTTCTATGATTTTGACTATTTTGAGCTATAAGTTAATTAAAATCACTGAAGAGGGCATTTTGGGCACATTACTTGGAGGAACCTCTCAGTGTAATAGCTCATTGGAATCGGGAG
>JZKD02S1674467.1:137122-156062 GCA_000966675.3 Picea glauca
GAGAAAACATTTGTGTGTGCTTAATGACTAACATTTTTGCTAACCTTCTATAAATTACATAGAGCATTATTGTTTTGTCGTTTCCTACTTGCTTAAGAGAAAATTGTCCAAACTCACCATTATATGAGAAACTCTCAAAAGTCTCTCTTGAGAGTCATTTAGCTTGCCAAGGAAAAGTTCATTTTATAGTCATATGCTTCCTTCTAGTTGTAACTTGAGGGTGTCTTGGTATCCAAAAGTATCTCTGCAAGAAGAGTAGGTTCCAAATTCAGGATTGTGTTCATTGGATTAGAAATGAGTACATATGAACTTGGGTAGCACATTTCTTACCTGAAAATTGTGTTAATTATTATTAAAAATTAGTACATAAGAGCTTGGGTAACACATTGCTTACCTAAAAATACACATGCCACCTTCTACAACCCTTGAAATCAAGAACACTCACCCTCTGCCAAGAAGAGAGAATGAGAAATAACCCAAGAATACTTTGGAAGAGGAGAGAATGGCCTATTTATACCTTAAAGAGGACACCCAAGCCAAAGGAACCTTCTATAAATGAACTTATCCAATGCCATTGCCGACAGGGAACCCAAAAACACAGAGGCATGATTTCGACTAACCAAATAGAGTATGTGGGCACTTGAGGTATAACACATATGGTATTGTGAGAATTTGTTTCATTTGAATGGAACAATACCTTATGTGGGAAACTATGACTGGTGGAGTGGTCTTTGGAAGATATTTAACTTTTACATTATCTAAACAAAAAAATGTTTTCTTTCTTATATAGGGATTTTGGATCTTGTTAAGCCCAACATGCATGGTGTCGGTAGTAGTGGCACTGCACATATGCCATAGGGTCCCGATGTCGGCCCTCATAAACTTTTCAGGACACAGCTATTCAGATCTCCACCTTCCACACCATTAGGTTGGAGCCACGACACGCATCCCCAAGAGGTGGCCACACAGGTAGGATCTGGAGGTGGTTACGAAGATGAGGCTGGTGATTTGGCCCACTCTATGGTTGTTTTTCTTAAAGAAAGACTTGTAACCAACACGAGGACCCTTAAGGGCACATTTATGGTCAACGAGGAAGGGATTCCATTAAAGCAAGTTAAAGTCCTAAGTAATTTTTAAAATTTTAATTGTTTCATGTTCTTTATGTCGACAAATATAAATCATTTAAATTATTATTTTTAAATTAATAATTATATAATATTTTTACGTGTAGGGAACATCGATTTTTATAGGTCCTTGGAGAACAAGGCGTTGCTAATTTTTGGGCCCACCATACGAGAGAGGTGGAATTCCCAGAATTCCAACCTCAAAAAAGAATTGATGAATTATCTTGAAATCCTTTTTGGTATAGACACATTTAATAAGACCTTGACCACCATTGCAGCTGGCCAATATTTAAAATATAAGCGAGAAACGTATAGGAATCACTTGAAACAAAATGATAGGCACGAGCGTCCTCTGATGATTCTAGAGAGAGAGTGGAAGGCCCTCATTGAGGATGAAAAAGAGAATAAATTGACATAAGAAGGAAAAACACCCTCTTGTCCCAGAAGGTAAATTACAATTTTAAGTCAATACCTTCAATTTTTTTAAATCTAAATAAAAGTGTGGTATATATTAACATACTTGAAACTTTTGATGATAGGTTGACTGACACTTCAAAGGAAACAAAAGAAAGGCTTTTCAAATGTGGCCAGCACAAGCTAGGCTAGGGTGACTACTTGAAGTTGCAGTCATGAATTGTAAGTACCCAAATATATTATTTTTATCGCCTTCAAACTTTTAGGTAATTGCATCCAATAACATTAAAAATACATACTCGTATGCAATGCAGGGTGATGAGTTTGGTACTGAAACCATGGAGGAACACCTCCATCTTGGTTACAAGTACAGCTATAAAGTTGTAGTTGAAAACCGGAAAAGCTTGGGGCAATTACCAAGAACCACTTTGCAGGATAAGGTAAATAAAATTCAATCCACATTAACCTTTATTATTAATATAATACAGTCATGTTTGATATCATCGATAAATTTAATGTGTTACAACTTTGTTTTAATCAAGGGAGCAACACTGTCAACCAATCCACTAGTCTTGGAGAGCAGTGCGTTGATAGCGGTTTGCAACCAGAAGATGGTTTTCCCATGCAGTCCCATTCCAATGGGGTGTAGCCCCATGATGGTGCTATGACTGAGGCACATGACATTAATATGGTTGTATTTTAATCATATACTTAATAATTTTGTAGTTATACATTTTGTACTTCTATTTTTTTTTATTTATACATTTATAATTGTCCTTATAAAGTTGGTCTCAATGGCAGAGAATGTTGTACTTGAGGGTTGCACAGTTGAAGAGGAGCACGCGGGGGAAACCATTCCAATGGTGTCAACTAGTGCACTAGGTAAATAATGACATTGCAGGTGCTTTTTTTAATATTAATGAACTAGTTCAATGATATTTAAAAATTGGCCATCTAAATTTTATATTTTTTTCTTTTGTAGGTGATTCCTCATCACAGTGGCCTCCATTACCTCATGAGTACCCCATGACTAGGCATGCTCTGCGTGAGAGGATGCAATCACAATCAAGTTTTGAAGAGCACCCAGAGAACGAAGACATATATATTGATGAAATACTTAGGAATTTTAGAGCTAAGAATAAGAGGTTAGATAAAACTAAATGATGATGTACAATATTTTAATAACTATTATAAAATCTATTTTCTATGAAATACTTTTTTGTACTTGTTGAGTCGCCAAAATGTCATTCTTTTACCAACCCTTTATTTCACTTTTCACCATATTCTGCTTTCCCGCAACCTTATGTTAAGACCATTTTCATGATTACATATGAATTTAGACCTATTTTTTTCCAAAGCATTTATTTTAGTATTTTGAGTGAGTTTATGATTAAATATTGGAAAAATAACATGTTTTCACTTATATATCAAAGTGGGATGAATTCTATGATGTTTACAGGTGCATCATGGATTTATAAAACCAAGCAAGATGCAGATGGAAATGTGTAGAAGCACAAGGCAAGATTAGTTGCAAGGGGTTTTACACAACAACCTGGAATTGATTTCAATGAAACATTTGCACCAGTTGCACAAATGGACATAGTTAGAGTTGTGTTAGCCATTGCTGCGCAAAATAAATGGCATGTTTATCAAATGGATGTAAAGTCATCATTTTTGAATGGACATTTAGAAGAAGAATTATATGTGGAACAACCACAAGGCTATGAGATTCTAGGACAAGAAAACAAAGTATATAGGTTGAAGAAGACACTGTATGGGTTAAAGCAAGCTCCTAGATCTTGGTACAGTCGCATAGATTCCTATCTTACTCAGAATGGATTTTAGAGAAGTGAATGCGAGCCAACACTGTACATAAAATCAAATCAACAAGGTAATAATTTAATTGTTTGCTTATATGTAGATGATTTAATTTTTAAAGGTGATTTTAGCATAGAATAATTTAAGTCAGACATGAAGGATGGATTTGAAATGACCGATTTGGGGCTTATGACATATTTTTTGGGTATTGAAGTTCACCAGTTCAAATCTAGTATATTTTTTTCACAATCTAAATATGCTCATAAAATCTTAAAGAGATTCAATGTGATAAATTCCAAAGCAGCCCCAACACCTGTCATAATAAGTTTGAAGTTAAGCAAGGAAAATGAAGGATCCAAGGTGGATCCCACATTATTTAAAAGTATGGTAAGCAGTCTTATGTATATAACAACAATAAGGCATGATATTATGTATGGAGTGAGCATGATTTCAAGGTTCATGGAAACTCCAAAAGAATCACATTGGAAGGCATGAAAAAGAATTTTGAGATATGTGAATGGAACAAATGATTTTGGCATTTTGTATTCTACATCAAAATATTTCAGACTTATAGGATACACCGATAGTGATTGTGGAGGAAACATAGATGACAGGAAAAGTACTTCTGAGTACACATTTCATTTTGGAACATGTATAGTATCATGGGCATCAAGGAAGCCATCCATTGTGACTCTTTCTTCAGTAGAAGTTGAGTACATCGCAACTACAAGTGCAACTTGTCAAGCAGTATGGATGAGAAGAATGTTAAAATATTTGATGCAGGAATGATAGGAACCAACTGCAATATTTTGTGACAATAATTTAGCCATTATGTTATCAAATAATCATGTGTTTCACAAGAAAACTAAGCATATTGATACAAGGTATCATTTTATCAGAGAATTAGTGAATAACAAAGAAATTTGTTTAGAGTTTTGCAGGTGTAAAAAAAAGTCATAGACATATTTACAAAAGATTTAGCAAGGGATGCATTTCAGAAACTGCACAGTTGTCTAGAAGTAGGCACAGTAACAAATGTTTGATAGTTCATGTCAATTCAAATTTTTGATGTATTTTGTAAACTCACGTACTTATAATTAAGGGGGAGTGTTGGAGATATCAATTACAAGTCGGTGAGCTTTATGTCTCTGTCGACTTAGTTAGTCATTCAGTCTGCAAGTTTCAATTTTGTGAGCTCTATGTTTACGGAAACTCAATTTTTTTTCAGTTAACAAGCAGGGGAGTTATTTAATGAGCCAATCTTTATCTTTCTCGAGCTTTGTTAAGTAGATAGAAGTAAGATGAAATTTATTGTCGTCTGTAATGTTTGAGTCGGTTTGCTTCTACATGAAGTCTTAGTTTTATCTATATATGTCCAAGTTTGTAAGTAGTCGAATATACACAAAATGGAGAAGTAGGCAGAATAGTCGATAATTAGCAAGCAACAACAGTTGTGAGGAGTCTGAGAATTCTGAGAGCACAAGATATGTGTTTTGTAAGTTGCAAAAGTTTTTGGAGCAAAAGCTTTGTATAGTCATTGTATTATATATTAGCACGTAGTGTCGAAGTTCACAATATATTTACTCATCTGTGTGTTGATGTATTTCTGAGTTTCTATTGTGAAAATATCTTCTCTCTGTGTATTCTCAAGTTTATAGTTTATGCGCTAAGAGTAGAACTGTATCAAGAAATTTTTTTGTTAAGTGTTATCATCACAGCGTGCAATATACTATGTAGTCTGGGAACTTCGCGGTAAGTCTTGAGAGTTCAGTGACAAAGAATTTGATCGTGCGGTCTTAGCCACTAGTCTGCGTGGAGTTTGTTTGCGCACTTTAGATTCGAGACGTACAACATATTGAATCCCTAATCCATCCATGTAAGCAATGTAATTTAAGTAAATTTTGGATAGGTTTGGTTCAAAAATAGGTTAGAAATTTAGAAAAATAGTTGGAATGGCAGATTTTTGAAATGACAGATTTTAGTGGTTCACCATATGTTGAGGATGTTGAATAGATTTATGCATTCAGAAGTACAATTTGAACACTGGAAAATTGTAATTTTGCAAACAATTACATTGGCTGATAATAGTTACCATAAAAAGGTAAAAACTTAAAGCTGTAAAAACATAAAATGTTTATAAACTAAGCATTAAAAAAAAATGAACTTCAAAATATCATGCAAATGGGAGGGAGGGAATCTAACTCTAAGGATCAGACAAGAACGACAACAATTGGTATGATATCTAATGCCAATCGGCCCTCACTTGCTGGTTATCTTTTCTTTCAATGTCATGGTGAATTTGCAAAGGAGAAGAATTAGAATTTAGAAAGATATACAGGTTTGCCAAATCAAGGAAGTCTCCAAAAATAATTGATATCGTGGATGTTTCTTCATGGAAATGGAAGGGCTTGTGGAGTAAATTCTCCCACGAAAATTTAACAATTGAACTACATTAGCTTCTCATCAATTCCAACAAATCTAGATATAATTAATTTGCATATTACATAAAACTTAAACAATCATAACAATGGTGAACAAGGTTGGGCACTAACGCATTCATGACATATTTGTGAGGTGAATAATATTTAGTTGAATGATTGATGGGTAGTTTGAATTTAAAGTAGGTTATTATCCGTGTTAGGGATTGATGGGTAGTTTGAATTTAAAGTAGGTTATTATCCTTGTTAGGGTTGGAATTTCAAAATTGAAAAACTTGTTCTATCCGTTTTAACTAAGAAGATTAATGATTATATGAATTTTTTATTATTATGGATAATTTTCCACTGAAATTCCATTCCATTCTTGTCACCAACTATACCTCATAAATATGCCAAACCTCATAAATATGCCAAATCAAACACGATTAAAGTGGATGTCACCAACTAAACCTCATAAATATGCCTAGTCAAACACCATTGAAGTGAAGTAGACATGAGAAATTACAATTGAGGTTGACTGCACACAAACTTCAAATTAGAAAGGTTGTATTCATAGAATAGTAATCATTTACAATTTCAATGTAGTGCATATTGAGTGAGAATTAAGCGTTGTATGGAAATTGGAAATATGATTTTGTCAATGGAATTATATCATATGATATATTTGCAATTTTTTTCCTGCCGCCATTTTTTGTTTTTAGTTACAAGGTCTCAAAACCTTAATGATTTGTTTTCTATTATCCAAAAAGAGTGATGCATATGATGTCGAAATTGTCATTGCAAGGAAAAGATTGACTAAAGTCATGGATAATTCAAGGGCATGGGTAGAAATGTATGCATTGGTAACATTGAATATGTTGCAAGACAATGATGATCGTCCCAGAACTTTAAAGAAAAAAGTTTGACTTCAAAAAGATTATGATTAACCCAGTCTGTAGATCTCAATTCAAAAGATGTGGACATTTTCAATTATAATAAAATGAATGCAACTAATTCAATAAAATCTAGGGTGGTCTCTCGTAACCGAGATGTTGTTTTGGATTTTTCAATGAAACAAACACAGAACCTCTAGCTGCAAGGTTTCACAAATTTTATTACTTGGATTTTGAATTTAATAAAAACTGAAGTTGACAACCATGACTAAACAAATCTTAGATGTCAGTAATAATAATGAGAGGATCATTTCAAATTCTTGGATAAGTATTGACATTATTGTAATCTTTATTTTAAAGATGTGCCTCTACCATACTTTTCCACCAATTCCAAATATTTATTCCTTTCTCCGACATTCCTCTATAATTTTTTCGAATAACAACAAAACAGTTCAGTGTGAAAGTAAATAAGTAAGCATCCATCTACAACAATACATAGATAGAGCATAGTCCAAAATCCTGGTACTAAAGAGTCACAATATTGGACAGGACAAACTTGAAATCGCGTATGTTTTTTCTTTGAGATTACTAATGTCCAACCTTCCCCTGGAATCATCTTACCAGGTTTTCATTTGTACGAGTGTTGATTGCAATGTTGGATCTAGGGTAGCATGTACATGTGTTAGCCACCATGCTCTCAAGTAATCTAAGAGGCTCCACCATAAACATGGTCCCATGTAAAAATGTTTGACCAACAAGATGAAGTAGCCAATGTTGTTCCGTGTGCAAGTACCAATTGCAATACTCAAGTAATCCAAGGAGCTCATCCATAAACTTGGGCCCATGTTCAAGAGTTCATGTTGACTCCCCATTGAAAATACCTAAGCACAATATCATTCATGTGGATCCAAATATATAGATTTAGCCATATACAAAAAATTGTTTACATAAGTGCAAAAGGTTATATGTGGATCTTGAAAAGAATAGGCAAGTTGAAAATTGGTAGTCATAAGTGGTTTGTGACTTTCTGCAACAATGTTCTCTACATAAGGTGGAATAGAGTCATCAAATAAAATTTGAAAGTAATTGTTTTCCTAGAAATTACAATTGTTCATATACTATTCCTTGCAAGCATTCTCTAAATCATACCAACCATAGCATATGTCTCTTGTATACTCATCTTCAATATGGCTCCAAATTTCCATTCCTTGGATTGGTTGAGCGTCATAGACTTCTTGTATTTTTGGTATTTGGATTGCTTCATAGGCTTCTTGGTATTTTTGGTATTTGGGGCTCCATTGAAGTTGTACTATACAAACTTCTTCAAGGGGTTTAAATTCTTCTACTTTGTGTAACCATTGCTCTTCATAATCCATAGTCTCTTCAAGAAAACTGAAAATTTATAGGAGGGGTTTCTTCCACATAATTTTCATTTACCATAAAATATGCATATATCACTAGATATTAGTCAATGAGGGGGCTAATATATCCATGTAAAATGATATAAGCCACTACAAGTATAAGAGCTAGAGTATTGAGGAAAAAATTTGTAAGGGTTGTAGGGGCACTCAATAAAAATCAAAGCCCTAAAAATTCTTTTTCCAATAGCATTTCTTTGGTGATAATCTGATCACCGTGTCAAAAGATATATGGTATGTAGTTCACATGGTATTGATAGAAAAATCCCTAAAACAAATTATTTTAAATCGACAATATCTTCACTTCCCAGACTTTCAGAACTTGAACATTTTTCTTCAAATATATAGCTAGCTTAACAAGAATTGTTCAGACTATTGTTGTCCTCTTTTTCTCTTTGAAAATTTCCAAAATAGAAAAAAAAAACTTTATTACTTTTTGGCCCAAGAAATAACTCTGATACCAATTGTTATGTACCTTAAAATAAAATATGAAATCACACACAATATACACAAAGGTAAGATAGAAAACCCTTTGTACTTTTATATCAAAATACCTTTAAGATAGGGCAACACCTTACAATTGATCCTTTTATGATAAGAATCCATTCATATTCACTTACATGCAACCTCTCAATTGAAMTAAGCTCTAAAAATAACATTCTTCTATACATCTCATAAGGAGGACTCCATTAGTATAACCTAATGATAACAACCTCTTCCTAGTGTACCTTCTTTAAAGAGATCACATTACATTTATTCAATACTAAATAATACAATGGACATTTTTTTCAATAATGACAAACATAGTTAACCTAATCTATATCTTACATTGAATGATTTTCACTATTATTACTTTAACGAAAATTTCTATACCCCATTTCACCCATAAGAAAGATGTCAAGACAACCCATTGAATGGTTCAGGATTTTGTTAGATTTTGTTTTAATTAACACTTTTACATTCGAAGAGTAATTTCCCACATATGGTGTTCTAGAATAAAAGTTGTGGAGTGAAAAAATATTCATACAAGCTAGCCAAATTGTTGTGTCTAAGTGAATTGATAGCAATGTTTATACGTATATAATAATACAATCTAATTGATGGCAATGTTTATGGTATATAATAATACAAGCTAGCCAAGTTGGCTAGCTATCAGTGTGTCGAAGTGAATTGATGGCAATGTTTATGGGTATGCAGTGGCACAAGCTTGACATTTAAGCCAAGTTTGGTTAGCATTCCATTGTGGATGGTTAGCCTACTGAATAGATTTATCTAGTAGTCCTTGGGTATGAATTTAGCCTTCAGCTTGGCTACCATTTTGTCTGAGCTTCTAATTTGTTATTTACCTTTGCTTTTCATGTCAGCCTGTAGTTCATCCCACCACAATGTTGCATGTCCTTTTATCCTTGTGACAGAGTGCTTTACCTTCTTCTCGTCATCGACATCCTCATAGTTGAAGTATTTATCCATTGCTCTTATCCAATAGAACGACTCTTCCACATCCAAGTTTCCTTCATACATTAGGATTTCCATTTTTTCTCTGACTCCCATTTTTACAATAGCTCTCAGCAAGCGTTCTTCTACAACGTCTTCTCCTGCAGTTCCTTCAGCCTCCATTTATTCACTCTTGTCCTCACTGATGTCACCTGCATTTGTTTCCCTTCTCTATGCAGTCTCCATGGCGTCTAGCCCTGCACGGAGCCTCCTCATTTCCTCCTCCATTCTTGGATTTGCCACAGGTCTATCCTTGTTTCTTCTTGGCGACATTTTGATGAATTTTATTCACACAAAGCTTAGTTTATGGCTCTGATACCACTTGACATAGACCCCCACCCTCACCTAGGGTCCACTGACCTCCCGGTCTAAGGATATCAAGTTTTATGGAGCTGGATTATCTCTTTAGGTCCCTTTGGACCTCTTCTGTTTAGTTTCCATAGGTCTTTTCTATCAATTTCGAGCCAGTCTTGGCTCTCTGATAAATTCCTTCCAATTAGACACTTCCTCCATGTGACCCCGGGCTCAAAATTAGGGGCTTACCTGTTGTTTCCTCTTAATTCAGGACTTCGGGGCTTTCGAACTGCGGGCATCTCAAAATGACACACCCTGCAATCCTTCCGAACCTAGGCTTCGCGAAGTATCAAAATCCCCTTTGGGATCGATGGTTGGAACGATGACAAGTGGATGGTCCAGATCCCTTTGGGATTTCGAGGCTTCGAGGGTTCTCCCATCGTCATACCTTTACACTTCTTTGAATGCCTGTATAGCAGAGTAAATCTCCACCCTCCATGCATCTCCACTGGATCGACGACTAACGATGCTTCTATTAGAATATAATGGATGTGCTTGTTTAACCATATACAATATCACTATTTTCACCCAACCATAGGCCGAAGACGCCCCCGAGCACCTTAACCTTGACAGAGAGTCATTTCGGAAGCAAACCCTAGGCTAGATAGCCAAACAAATGTGGTGCACCTTTCTCCAAGGATAGCACACCAAGCAAGAGTAACAATAGTTGATCAGAGAGTCCAAACCATAACCAAGAGATTCCAAGCCAAAACCAAAATCTGCTAGCTGTAGCAACTGCAACAACTCTCCTCCAAACTCGCGCACAACTGGCCAACTGCAATGCGCACAAGTGTTTCTTCTTATGTTCTGAGAATGCCTGCCAGAATGAAGACTGGCCTCCTATATTTATACTAAATCTGGCAAACTGCCTGGGCAGACTTCTCATTCTAGGTGCCTATTTACTTAGTATATAATATTTCCCTTAGTCGACTTCTTCTCTTGGAGGCTAATAACCTAATATAAGTCATCCTCTTGAGCCAACTTGTCTTCTAGGGTTATTAGCCAACTAATTAGGGTTTCTTCTTACTTCCCATAATATTCTATTCTCATCAGGTTTACATCTCCTGCAGCTACCATAATATCAACACTCCCTCCTAGCTAGGGAGGTATTGAAGGTAATGGTCTTGAGCACAAAAATACCATTCACCCGGTAGTAACAACATAGTCATATAGACTATCTCATGACTAGATCATGAGCACCATCATCACTATTAGTGCCATCAGCTGCATCATCTCTCAAAACCATACTCCATCTGAATAATCAGAATTGATGTTGGATAAGTCACTCACTCCACAAAGTGACACAAGAGCCATTCTTCTAATCTGGACATATGTCCTAGAAGAATAAATGTCTTGAACCATTTTTCGTCTGGGAAATCTTTGTCCATTGATCATCCATCTAGTTGATAATCATTTCCAACACTACTGATAGTCTTCAAGGCAATCGAAACAATGTCATTCAATAGAACACAATTGTGTCTATCCATAGTAGTACACAACTACAATCCAATGGTACACTGCCACACCAAGTAGCACACAGTTACTTGATCAATAACATATAGTCACAATTGGTGGAACACATCCACCACAGTAGTATACATCTACTGTCCGGAGACATATAGTCTCCATAAAAATCATATCATCTAGTATCAACCTGCACAGAAAACATTGTTATGATATAAACTGAATCATCTGGGCCATTCTTCCACTCACATCTGTGAGATCTGGAAGAGATTCTACCCTTAGAAGGTAAAACATCAATTATGAGCTATGTGGACTATTATTCTCAAGCAAGGAAGAATAACTGTCCTGATTTCTGAGCCTGGACCATTCACCTATCTGGGCCATTCCTCTGGCACTAAACAAAGTGCAACCTAGAGAGAATGAATCTGCCCTAGGGAATGCCTGTCCCTGATTGTTGAACCTGGACCATTCGCCTATTTGGGTCATTACTCCGGCTCTAAAAAAAGTGCAATCTAGAGAGAATGAATCTTCCCTAGGGAATGACTATCCGAACCATTTCCTAATGAAATGACTGTCCTGCACCAACCTCCAAAACAGACCATTCTTTGAAGCTACTCACAACTATGAGCTTCAAAAGAATGATTGTTCGACGAGGAGGACCATTCTACTTGACCATTACTGAGAGTGACCGTTAAGAAGAGATACTATCCTAGACCATTCCCTATGTTAACAACAAAGGGATTCGTTGTCTATGGTACATCATCAATCCATCGAACCATTTTCATTATGAAAATGACCATTCGACCTGGACCATTTTCCAAACTGGAAAATGCCTGTCTGTGAGAAATCTCAAACCACTTTCCGAACTGGAAAGGAACTACTCATCCTGGACCATTTTTTGAACTAAAAAATGATTGTCCATAAGTCAATAACACACCAGTGCTCCCTCCCAACCTGGGAGTCATTTCTTCCTTTTTCAATAAGGAAATCGTCTCCACAAGCTCCAGCTTGAGTATGCAAACTCTTTCATCTTGGACAGAAGATTTACCAAAATGTCTGCTTATCTTCTCATCTGTGGAGATATATATTGGAGAACCATTTTCTCCTTTCTGGTTTTCATCACGAAGAATGTAATGCTTGATATCAAATGTACTTCAGTCTTTCTGGAACACTAGTTTTCTTTGAAGGCTTCATATAGCTATGATCAATAAAGTATATCATTGTTGGATTCATCTTAGTTTCCTGCTGGCTCATAATGTCGTGGCAAGGGTCAAACTGGAACATATCCAAGTGGTACTTCTTCTTCCATCATGAGAGTTTTTCATGGATTAGCAATCCATCATCCTGAGCTTCTGAGTAACCATTTTGATACAATATCTCTGTTATAGAAATCTTTTCACCTCGCTTCTACTGTGCATTGAAGGCTCTGCACCAAGTTGTTTGAATCCATACAAGATATTCTTCCATTTGCATACAAGGGTCTCTTTCTGGTATACCTCAAAGCCTTTAGGTTGCTCTACATGTAAATTCCAACCCATGGAAATTGCGGACGATATACTAGCTCACGTAGAGGTATGTCTAGTTTACTGCAACAAGCAATCATCATAGTCTTCTCCCTCCATCTAGGAGAACCTCTAGTTTTGGATCTCACAATGCTTACATTCATAAGTCTTCCATACATTGTTCTTCATCACAACTTTTAGTTCCTTTGCTTGATTGCTTTTAGTGAGTTCATATCAGGCTGGTAGTCTTGTGATTCTTGATACAATGACTAGATGTTCTGGTTTTTATTTCTTTCTTGGAATCTTCATGTTCTTCCTCATGTTTCTGTTTATCTCTTGGGTCCATGGAGTTTTCTATAGATTCCATGCCCTGAAGATTTCACTTCTTTTTTTCATCATAGGATCATGGATGTGGATGGACAACCAGAGATAATTTAAGGCTTCTTTTCGAAGAAGACTTCTTCTAAAGTCAAACTGAACACGTACTGTTTTTCATGGCTACTACCATGGGTATATACTTCATCATCTTCAATGGATCATAGGATTAGTTCCATCCTAATCCTTGCTTCATGTATGAGTGCATGCTTTTCTTTTGGAAGTATATAATCGACTCCCTCAATCTAACAGAGTCCACGCTTTCGTCTGCATCCTTATTGCTTTCTGCAAAGTGTCATAAGTATTTCTCCAATTTCCTCTTGATTGTTGACTTCTTTTTGTCTTTACTTCTTCTAGGTTTATTCGAGATTGATTTTGATTTCGGCTTATCTTGCAAGTGTTACTTATGTAATAACTTCCACATGAATTGTTTGATGTACTTCATCCTTTCATGTGTATTGTCTGACTTGTAGTCATAGTGATAGAAATCCTTATCTTGTTGTTCTTCCATAGGTATAGTTTCTCTTGGAACATATTATCTTCTAAGAAATAGATATGCAAGATATGTACAGAAAACATGGTATGTACAAGAACTATGAAGAGTATTGTTAGCTTGTCTTAGAAGAAGAAGTTTGTTTTGTCGTGTTTAGTTTTCTTTGTAGGCTTCTTTTCTTAGGCAACTGATGCTTCGTGTGTCTCCTTCCTTTTCTTTAGCTCCGGACAATGATTCTTGTAGTGACCATACTTTTGAAAATTGAAGCATTATATTCTTGACATATATTTCTCTTGATTTGGTTTCTTCCTGGAGCCAAACTTCTTTTTATTCCTGAAATCCTTGAACCTTGCTGTGAAGGCTTGATCATCGTACTTCTTTTGGGGTTTCTCTTTTGCACTAATCCTTGATTCTTCTTGTGCACAGTAAGTCCAAAGTTCTTCAAATGTAGGACACTCCTTCCTTATGTTCATGCTTGCAGCAAATGCATCCCATGTCTTAGGAAGACCATTAAGTACTATGTTTACCAGTTGCTTCTCTGAAATGATCTCTTCAATGGCTTGTAGTTGATCTCTTAACTGATATATTCTCACAAATTATGATGTTATGTTGTCATCATCATTCATATTCATGTCACGAAGCTCATTCTTCAGACTCATTACTTCTCCAATGTTTCTGACTGAGAAGAGGTTTGTTAGGGAATCGTACATCTTCTTAGACGAATCAATATGGGAGATGTAGGGTATCAAGTGGTCTTTTATAGAATCCACTATGATACTCATGGCATTGATGTCATTGTCTTTGAAATTCTCCATAACTGCAACGTTCTATAGTTACTTCTCTTTTGCTTCTTCAAACTCTGGTTCCATGATCTTTCCTTTCACGATATCCAACACTTTATTCTTGGCAAGGATGAGGTCAATCCTTGTCTTCCATGATCTGAAGTTAGAATCTCCTTCTAACTTTCTTTCTGACTTCATAGAGTATTCATGGTTACTTTGACTTGGTCAACCCTAGATTTGACCAAAAAACTCAAACTTGATGTCTTTGCTTGCTGAGAGTATCAGGAGATGCGCTAGGCTAGGGCGTACTAGTCCATCCAGAAATTAGGTCAATCCCTTCACTTAAGGTGCCTCAACGAGAGGGTTAGGGTTTCGTTGATGCAGCAAAAACTAGCTGCAACTGCAACTGAGCAAATCCTCCCAATCTATCTTTCAGCAGTTAGACTATCTGAAGAGAGTGTGGGCCCATAACCTATTAGAATATAATGGATGTTCTCATTTAACCATAGACAATATCACTATTGTCACCCAACCATAGGCTAAAGCCACCCCTGAGCACCTTAACCTTGACATAGAGTCATTCCGGAAGCAAACCCTATACTAGATAGTCAAACAAAGGTGGCGCACCTTTCTCCAAGGATAACGTACCAAGAAAGAGTAACAATAGCTTATCAGATAGTCCAAACCATAACCAAGAGAGTCCAAGCCAAAACTGAAATCTGTTAGCTGTAGTAGCAGTTGCAACAAAATCTCTCCTCCAAACTTGCGCACAACTGGCCAATTGCAGTGCACACAAGTGTTGCTTCTGCAGTTCTAAGAATGCCTGCCAGAATGAAGATTGGCCTCCTGTATTTATACTAAACCTGGAAAACTTCCTGGGCCGACTTCTCATTATGGGTGCCTATTTACTTAGTCTATAATATTTCCTTAAGCCGACTTCTTCTCTTGGAGGCTAATAACCTAATACAAGTTATCCTCTTGAGCTGACTTGTCTTCTAGGGTTGTTAGCCAACTAATTAGGGTTTATTCTTGCTTCTCAGAATATTCTATTCTCATCAGGTTTACACATGGAGGTAAATACCTCCCGTAGCTACCATAATATCAACAACTTCAACCTCCAGGCCTCCAGCATCTTTCACTCTTTGCCTCTTGAGACCTCCAAACCCTCATTCCTCCAAAGTCTCTAATAGGCTAACAAGAGTCCTTTGGACCAATAGGCCCGATGGACTCTGGGACTTCGGCCTTTGGGCGTTCTCCTTTCGTTTCCTCCCAACGAATGTTCCTACAAATGACAAAGTAGCAGAGGGCTATATATGTCGCCACGTGTCATCGAATCTGATGGTGAGGATGGGTTTCATCCTTTGGCCTTCGGGATTGGATTTTCCTTCCCACTTAAACCTCTGAATAGGAAATGTGTCGAATCTCTTAAGGGTCACCCACCTCACAACTTCCCCATATCTGACGGTCGTTAGCTCTCTGGTGATCTCCCACTAGATCTCCACCGTCGCTTATTCAAACTCTTTCCATAGAGGGATTCTAGTCGCTTTACCTCTTGAGATTAAGTTCCAGAGGCATCTGAGACCTCTGCCTCCCCTTTGTTCATTCCCTTCAAACTTCTAAGTGTTTGGACTTAGAAAAATTTCTAAGTATTTTCCCCTCGATGCTCAAATCGCTATCTCTCCTGAACTTGTTCCTCTAAGGTTTTAAAACCTAGAGCACACTCCTCGCATCCTTGGAACCTCTGCAACAATTGGTTGTTCTCCCCTTCACAAAGAGTCTGAGAACAACTCATCCTACACACTCCTTGTGTAGCTCTATTCTTTCTCTGCACTATTTCTATCAAAGATTTAATGTTATCTCTCTTGAGCTTCGTTGAGTTAAACTTAACTCTATCAATGCACACCTTGCAGAAAATATGCACTCCTTGCATAAGATTTCAAAAGACAAACAATTGAAACTTATTTTAACTTCATAGATTCATGTGTTGAACCACAAAATACATTCACAAACACAAGAACAAGTATAAACAAAGAATTTAAATGAACATAAATCCTACCATTCATTCAGATAAACATAGTAACAACAACACCAAACACCAAACATTTGGATTAAGGCTCCTATGTTTTATTCATTCAAGTGATAATATACATAGATACAGGCAGTCCTCCACTGCTCCTTCAACAACTTATACAATGCTCTATGTCTCTCAACCACATCCCTCCCCCTCTCTCTCAATAAAAACTAACACAAAAATAAGCAATAGCCCCCATTTTAGCAAAAAATGAAAATATATATATATAAAAATATATATAAATATATATATATAAATATATATATAAATATAAGGGGGGGTTCATAGAGATTTCACCCCCCCCCCCCCCCCCCCCCAACTACCTAAATGTTATCCTATCAGAATTAATGCATCCATATACTAAGTACTTATGGAGTTATTAGCATTTACAAAAATGATAAGGGCTGATGCGCAGCCTATGTATAGTACAGTCTTTGAATTAAAGTGATATTGATCTGAGAGGATATTTAGGGATGGACTTAGCCTCCAATTCATTAATTACATTTATTTTCATGAAACTCAAATTCAAAAAGGTGCGCTCTCCTTTGTAGGATCCAAATCAGCTCCAAATATGCGTTGGGTGATGTGTTGTCCTCCTTTTAATGCTGATTTAGATACTCCTACATCAAAAAGAGTACTTAGATGAGAGCAAAAAAAAAAGACAAGAAATAACTAACATTGAAGCCTCTGCAATTAATAAATTACTTCTTTATCGACGTTATTGCATTCCCTTGCAGTACTAGATGCAGGGACATGTGTCTCGGTCGTATTTTAAAGGAAATATCTAAAAGACATTGTACTAGGGATAGAGTACATGATGGGAAACATTAACTTGTGAATGGGGCCAATGTTGAAATTCTTTCAAAATTTTCTGTATGCAATGAAATTTGACATGGATAGACTGTTCGCATGCCTTGACAATATGGAAGGGTTTCCAGACTCAAATATTACTCACACACCCACTCTATATATCATCCCATCTCGTCCTCATTTCATTTTAATTTTCTCAGTGGAATTTTAAAGGAAATGGATATTAAAAGACATTGTACTAGGGCTAGAGTACATTATGAGCAACAGTGCCCTGTGAATGGAGCCAATGTTGAAAATTTTTCAAAATTTTTATGTATGCGCTGAAATTTAACATGGATAGATTGTTTGCATTCCTTAATGATATGGGAGGGTTTCTAGACTCAAATATCACTCGCACACCCACTCTATAAATCAACCCATCTCGTCCTCATTTCGTTTTAATTTTCTCGGTCAAATTTTAAAGGAAAGAACTATTAAAAGACATTGTACTAGGACTAGACTACATTATTGACAATAATGACTTGTGAATGGGGCCAACGTTGATTTTTTTTCAAAATGTTTCTTTATGCATTGAAATTTGACATGGATAGAATTTTTTATGCCTTAACGATATGGGAGGGTTTCCATACTCAAAGATCACTCGCACACCCACTCTTTATATTCATTGTCTGTGTCGTTCAGAACCAACATCAAGCCAATTAGGCCCATGATTTTGATCATGTCGAGAAGAAGGAAATATATGATATTTCGCATTTAAATAATGATTTTGTACCAATATTCTTTATGGAGAAAAAGAGCACTTAGATGAGAGAAAAAAACAAAGACAAGAAATAACTGATATTGAAGCTTATGTGTTAATCAAGTACTTATTGATTGACGTTATTGCATTCCCTTGCATTATTGTATGCGGGAGTGTGCGTCTTGATCATATTTTAAAGAAAATAGCTAAAAGACATTGTACTAGGGATAGAGTACATGATGGGCAACAGTAACCTGTGAATGGGGCCAACGTTGAAATTCTTTCAAAATGTTTCTATATGAAATGAAATTTGACATGGATACACTATTTGCATGCCTTGACGATATGGAAGGGTTTCCAAACTCAAATATTACTCACACACCCACTCTATATATCGACCCATCTCATCATCGTTTCGTTTTAATTTGGTCGAATTTTAAAGGAAACTGATATTAAAAGACATTGTTCTAGGGCTAGAGTACATGATGAGCAACAGTGACCTGTGAATGGGGCCAGTGTTGAAATTTTTTCAAAATGTTTTTGTATGCATCAAAATTTAACATGGATAGATTGTTTTCATTCCTTGATGATATGGGAGGGTTTTCGGACTCAAATATCACTCACACACCCACTCTATGCAATAAAACCTAAAATACTAAATATACACTAAATTTGTTTTTTGTATGGATATGATTTTGATGATCTCTAGCAAGAAAAATTTATGTGATGTGTTATATTACAACAATTAGATGCATCTCACAAGATATGAAGG
>JZKD02S1674467.1:157232-168696 GCA_000966675.3 Picea glauca
ATATATATATATATATATATATATATATATATATATAGATAAGATATATTATATGTAAAATATGATATATGTTACACATGAATTCCCTCCCGTGCGACCCATATTTTTGAAACACTCGATGTTGACCCCTATTTCCCAAACATAGCCAAACTGAAACCCTGCCGCGAGGAGGAGATGTGCACAGAGGGCACAGAGATCCGTGAGACAAATTGAGGGGGCAATCTAGAATAGAGGGCACATAGGATCTGTGATACCACTGCACGAGGAGGATATCCAATTCGAGTTTGCACGCGGGAGGGAACGAAGGATTCACTTGATTGTTGCAAATGAAACCTAGCGAGAATGGTGAGTTTCGTTGTCCCTCTTTTTCGGTCTATCAATATACCAATAGGTCATTTTTTTCTTGATATCTTTGAATATGTTTGCAAACTATTTATTGGCCAAAATACCCAAACTGTCTATTGGCCAAAAGATCCTATTACCACTTCCTTCATGCATGCATATTTCTCTTTTGATAGTTAGCCAGAAGTAACTTGATTTCTTTTACTATCAAACTTTTTCATCTTTCCATTTGAGCGATGCTCTTCTCCTCAAATATGCTCATTTAACACGGGGCAATACAGGTCGACACTATTTCACAAAGCTCACAACTATTTCATGTACCATGGTTTCATCAAAAAGAAATATTTCATACATTACAAGGAAAGACAAGGCATACCAGACTTCCAATTACCTGTAGGAAAATTACACTCATGTTGAGTTAGTTCTATAACCAATACGCTATATAGATCATGATTGAGCTTCCAGCTCACTACAACTAACTCCTATAAATCTTGAATTGATTCTATTAATATAATTTCAATCCTATCCTCTACAATGTTTCAAAACTTAGATCTTTTACATCCCCTCGAGTCATTCCACAAATTTGGGAATTTAGTTTCATGACTCATTGACTTCATTGACACCTAATTCCTATGACTCATCACTAATTGGCATTCACTACTTTAACTAAAACCTTCTAGAATTGAACTCTGAAACCAAGGAATTTCAAAACAATTTACAATGACTTTACAAAAACCCCTTCTTGATCTGATTCAAGACCCTAAGGTCTAATCAATCTTTAGAAATTTCTGATGTGAGTAGATGCTCTTGCATCAACATGTCCGAGGGAAAATCCAAAAATATCACCAACCATAATTAGGAGAAACCACAAGGTGAAGAGTGTCACTATTGGATCAACTTTGGATGTTGCAAATGGAGAAATCAATCAAATCAAGTATCTTCAAGTATCTACAAGAACCTTAAAAATGCCTATTTGGAACATCATGGGACACATTTCCATGCATTAATCACATGCACTAATACAAGTGGAAGACATTCATGCTAACTTTAGTGGTTGAGGGAAATTGACCAATGTAGCCTAATATGGAGTATAAATGAGAATGCCAATGTAGCCATCATTTTATCTCCTTTTTAGAGAAGTTGGTAAATCATTAATTCAAAGAGTTGGTCAAATAAATAATTTTGGTGTCAAGGACAAAGGATTTGTTCATCAATTCCCATAGATCCATCAAAAACTTCAATATTTTTTCAATTTTGGTTGCAATTGTCTCTCTAACCCCCTACAATAACCCTTGGGCTCATTTTGCTAGGGAAATTATCTTGGGATTGTAATCAAGTTGTTCATATGGTGTCCTAATGGCCAATGGTTACATAAACAATGGTTTAGGAATCAATGTAAATTCCAAATATGTTATCCTCCTTTTCAACTTGGTGTTTTCCTCTACTTGCTCCAAATTGGATTGCCTAAGAATACATCCTATGGCATCATGCAACTTAATGGATCCCTTTGCCCCTAATTCTTTAACATCTAAAAGAAACCAAACTCATAAACTTTCCATTCGAGAAATCCCATCAATATTTTGAATCCTTAGCTCACAACTCAAACACTAAATTAGAATTATATTATTTCCTTTATTTTCACTTTCCAAGGAAAAACTAAAATCTCTCTTTGTTTTACTTCTTTCGATTCCTAAAAACAATCCTCCCAACTTGCATATTCCCTATCCTTTATACCATTTTTACTTTTTATTTTTTAGGCAATTAATAATTCATTTATTGATAAGGATATGAGTAGCACATCCTTCTAACTTTTGTTTTATGAGAACATATGGCTCTCCACCACCCCTCCTTGAATTATGGACCCCAAAAGTCTTGTCATCCCTTAATGCAAATATAATGGGTGAACCTTTATTGAAGACTTAAATAATTATTATTAATGGACCTCCACTCCTCTTAGCGATCTCATCCCTACTTAATGGGACACCCTTCAAACACCTAGGCTTTATCATCTATAAATCCAAACCTAAACACATATCAGGGGTGTTGTAGTCTTGTTCTTCTTGGTATGCAATATTCGTGATATGTTCTCTTTAGCCATTTCTTCCTTCTTTACAATTAGAGATCCCTCATTATTGCTTCCATGAAACTGTCCTTCAGAGACATCACCCTGCAATTCTTCTTGATAGAACTTTATTACATTGGAAAGTGTCACATTATTCCACTTTATTACATTGCATTAGTAAGTGATTCGATATGAGATAATGGAGTTTAATCTTAGAAAAAACTTGGCACCGTGTAGCTCATCCATGAAACCATTAATGTGAGCCAAGGGAAATTTATTTTTGGGAAAGATTCCATTAAGTGGGATATATTGAAATATTAATTACCATATGCTTCCAAAGACTCTTACAGGGATCCATGAAAAACTCTTGCTCCTTCCCATAGCTAGTTTTCATCGAAGTTGAAATTATTGCATTCCATTTTCCTCTTGCATGGTTTTAAGAGTCGAGTCGAAACACCATCAGTTTCATGACCGCTCTTTTGAGTAACAATAGCTTAAAATCAAGCGCTAATTAAAATTTATCTAACAACTTTTCTAGAGCTCTTCAAACCTATTTTAGCTTATGTGTAGAGCTTTGGAATAGGATTGTGAGAATAAATTCCCAAAGCTGCAAAACAAACATAGAGATTTGAGTTAGGGAGTGAAATACAATAGTTGTATCACTGACTTTGGGAAGCCCTTCTAACACAAAGGTCAAGCACGAGGTCACATTGGGGCCGACAGAGTAATCAACCCTTCTTTTTTAGTCTTGGTGTTGACTGTCTCCCCTATGATTTGGTATAGTAGGTGGTACCATAGAGGTCATAATATGTTAAACTTCCTACCCAAGGTGAAAGCACAGGGAAGGTGGTGTTGTACCTGGAATCGATGTTCGATAGACTCACTCGAACTCCTTGGAGGGTTTCCCACTGCTCGGTGAGGTAACTTGCACCAGAGAATTAGTTTCTTAACCAAGTTATCAATGTAACTTTCCCACCCGCTGAAACTCAATCCCTTAGCGCATCGATCATGCGATGTTGGATTCCATCACCAACTAGCACTTCTTTGTGAGAAGGTTTGTTTGCATGCTTGATTCCTAGATTAATTAGCGTGTGCTAGATAATACAAGTGTGAAAGAGTAACACTATGGTAATCATTATGAGCTTACTGTGATACCAACAAGATACTAGTAATGAAGTAGAACCATTGTACTAATAAGTGTTACAGCTTGATAGAACAATGCTTATGCATATCCAATTTCATAGACTATTCAGAAATATTGATTAAAGAATATAGCATTTTAACTATAATTTTAGAGCAATTCAGTGTTTTGATTTATCTTTTCTTTCAAAGAGTTCTAGTATTATTGAGAAAACATTTGTGTGTGCTTAATGACTAACATTTTTGCTAACCTTCTATAAATTACATAGAGCATTATTGTTTCGCCGTTTCCTACTTACTTAAGAGAAAATTGTCCAAACTCTCCATTATATGAGAAACTCTCAAAAGTATCTCTTGAGAGTCATTTAGCTTGCCAAGGCAAAGTTCATTTTATAGTCATATGCTTCCTTCTAGTTGTAACTTGAGGGTGTCTTGGTATCCAAAAGTATTTCTGCAAGAAGAGTAGGTTTCAAATTAAGAATTGTGTTCATTGGATTAGAAATGAGTACATATGAACTTGGGTAGCACATTGCTTACCTGAAAATTGTGTTCATTATTATTAAAAATTAGTACATATGAGCTTGGGTAGAACATTGCTTACCTAAAAATACACATGCCACCTTCTACAACCCTTGAAATCAAGAACACTCACCCTCTGCCAAGAAGAGAGAATGAGAAATAACCCAAGAATAATTTGGAAGAGGAGAGAATGGCCTATTTATACCTTAAAGAGGACACCCAAGCCAAAGGAACCTTCTATCAATGAACTTATCCAATGCCACTACCAAGAGGGAACCCAAAAACACAGAGGCATGATTTCGACTAACCAAATAGGGTATGTGGGCACTTGAGGTATAACACATATGGTATTGTGAGAATTTGTTTCATTTGCATGGAACAATACCTTATGTGGGAAACTATGACTGGTGGAGTGGTCTTTGGAAGATATTTTATTTGAGTGGGGAGGAGGATTTCTTAGTTTCCTACTATTTCATTTAATAGGGAAATGCATGAGGAAGGGGGATGGGGAGATTTCAATGAATAGATCTTATTTTCCTTCTTCCTTGAACAAGTTCCATGGATCTTCCCACATGTGACAGTTTGCGTAGGTGCCCACGAGAGCCTCTCATCGTGCCATGGTGTGAGATTATGTTTTGTGTCAGTAGAGGAGAGGTTGGTTGAGTATTCAAGCAAGGATTATTTAATGCATGGAAACAACAAATAATGGTGTTGAAGGACTATCACTATGATGGGATGGATTACAATAGTGATCTTAGACCTTCATATTCCATGGAATTCCAATTGGGATGACATTAGTAAGAAGTGTTTTATAAATTTTTTGAATTTTTTCATATTTTTGAATTTTTTATACTTGGGAGCATTGTTCTTGAAACTTTGATTTTTTTGTAAGCACATGTTGAACAAATTCACCACATAAAATCTCTATAAGTTCAACAACTATTATTGAGTGTTTTATCCATTTCTAGCAGTTCTAACCTAATGTTCTACCCATTATACTCTTAAGAATTCAATGCATAGCTTCATCATTGAAGGTAACCACCTTTCCTTGGCATGTGAGAAATAGTGGACACAATGTGGTTATTAGAACAACCAATTTACAACTTTGAAGGAAATGTGTTCTAGGCATGTGTGTTAGGCTAACTGTTTTTGTCATTGATGGTGTTATAGGACGTACAAGCAAATAGGTCTTTGTTAGATCTATCTTCATTGAGTGAGGGAATTTCAAGTAGAATGGAGGAAAGTGAGACATCTAGTAGGTCTAACAAGCGGAGATCAACTAGAGGTGAGAAGATCAGAAGAAAATTCCATAGACGCATGGAAATTTTTCTTGAGAAAGGAGGATCATGTTCTAATGATAATGAGAGCATAGACGACATCAAGGTTTCCTTGAGGTACAAACATATAGTGAAACGATGGGAACCCAAGGATCTTCCTAAAATAAACATTGATTTTGGTGTAATCAAAAGGATATATCGGATTGCTCCATCGTCATTACATAGTTTGAAGATATTTTCCATGGATGGAATAAAGGTCTGTTACGATAGATTAACTAAATTGATGGAATATGTCAGACCCTATTATATCTACAAAGATTGGATACGAATAGTCCAATATACAAAAAGGATACAAACATATGGCTTGGTTGCAAATTATATATAACGAAAAGACATTGATCAAAATAAAGGAGCAACTATCTATATTGACGGAAGGCCAAAAGAAGCAGAGAATATTGCAGGGTTTATAAAAAGTACACAACCCGCGACCACAAATAAGCAACCCAATTGCATATTTGAGGGGCGTGAAGGAAACCGTGTATTTGTATGTGCAATAAAATCAATAGTTGCAGGGGAAGAGTTATTGATTTATTACAATTTGAATCGAATAGATACATACGTTGCTATTATGGGGGCGATACATATACTAATTTACTTAACCTATAACCAATGATTCTTATACATTTTGATTTTCATTATGGTCTTTATGGTGTCAATCCATTTGGAGAGCTTCGGTTTGTTTACTCAGTGTGGCCTATTTTTGTTATCAACAATAACATTTCTCCTTGGACGTCAATAAAGAGGGAGGATTTCTCATACATTTGAACTTTTTTCTCATGATAATGATCACAGTTCTAATTTTACTATAATATGGCAGGTTGATCGTGGTAAATCAAAAGCGGCCTCAAAACAGCTAAACGAACAACAATTTTCTAATTGCATTTAATGTGCATTTTATTTCTGTGGTGATCAGTTATTTTATTTGTTTACATAACTAAATTATCATTTATTTATTTGAATATGTAGTCAGTGGTCCATGATTTTGATGATGATTCACTAGGTGAAAGGGGTTTGTATGAATCTCCCGACCCTATGGTTTTAATTAAAAAAAAAGATCAATAAAGCAAACATGAAACTAGCTCACTTGTTAGATATTTTAGATCAAACTCTTGAGGTCGAAGAAAGGATCAGAGAAGTTATGACAAGGATTAACACATATAAGTTAATAACCATAATTTCAAGTGGTTTTATTTTTGTGTCATAAGATCAATTATGAAATCTTGATTTTTAACTTTTTCATTATCTAAACGAAAAAATGTTTTCTTTCTTATATAGAGATTTTTGGATCCAGTTAACCCCGACATGCATGGTGTCGGTAGTAGTGGCACTGCACAGATGCCACAGGGTCCCGACGTCGGCCCTCATAAACCTATCAGGACACAGCTATTCAGATCTCCACCTTCCACACCATTAGGTGGGAGCCATGACACACACCCCCAGGAAGCGGCCACATAGGTAGGCTTTGGAAGTGGTTACAGAGATGAGGCTGATGATTTGGCCAACTATATGGTTGATTTTCTTAAAGCAAGATGTGTGACTAGCACGGGGACCCTTAAGGGCACATTTTTGGTCAACGAGGAAGGGCTTCCATTAAAGAAAGTTAAAGTCCTAGGTAATTTTTAAAATTTTAATTCTTTCATGTTCTCTATGTCGAGAAATATAAATCATCTAAATTATTATTTTTAAATTAATAATCATATAATATTTTTGCGTGTAGGGAACAACGATTTTTATAGGTCCTTGGAGGACAAGGTGTTGCTGATTTTTGGGCCCACCATATGGGAGAGATGGAATTCCCAGAATTCCAGCCTCAAAAAAGAATTGATGGATTATCTTGAAATCCTTTTTAGTGTAGACACATTTAATAATACCTTGGCCACCACTGCAGCTGGCCAATATTTAAAATATAAACGAGAAACATATAGGAAGCACTTGAAACAAAATGATAGGTACGAGCGTCCTTTGATGATTCTAGAGAGAGAGTGGAAGGCCCTCATTGAGGACAAAAAATAGAAGAAATTGACAGTGAAGGAAAAACACCCTCTGGTCCCAGAAGGTAAATTACAATTTCAAGTCAATGCCTTCAATTTTTTTAGATCTAAGTAAAAGTGTGGTATATATTAACATACTTGAAACTTTTGATGATAGGTTGACTGACACTTCAAAGGAAACAAAATCAAGGCTTTCCAAATGTGGCCAGCACGGGCTAGGCTAGCGCGGCTACTTGAAGTTGCAATCACGAATTGTAAGTACCCAAATATATTATTTTTATCGCCTTCAAACTTTTAGGTAATTGCAGCCAATAACATTAAAAATACATACTCTTATGCAATACAGGGTAATGATTTTGGTACTGAAACCATGGAGGAAGACCTCCATCTTGGTTACAAGTACGGCTATAAAGCTGTAGTTGAACACCGGAAAAGCTTGGGGCAGTTACCAAGAACCACTTTGCAGGATAAGGTAAATAAAATTCAATCCACATTAACCTTTATTATTAATATAATACAATCATGTTTGATATCATCGATAAATTTAATGTGTTACAACTTTGTTTTAATCAGGGGAGCAACACTGTCAACCAACCCACTAGTCTTGGAGAGAAGTGCATTGATAGCGGTTTGCAACCAGAATATGGTTCTCTTGTTGATCCGGATTATTTTCGACACAAAATGAGAGAGGAGATATAATAAAGAAATGCACAGAGATATCACGGATATCCAATAATATAACATAAATGTATCAGATATGCAACTATAAACACAGAGATACAGTAATACATGATTTCTATTAATGAAATAAATATACAAAGACTATAAAAATACAGAGTGAAAGACTTGCTAGAATGGTGGCATCTTATCTCTGAGAAGAGATGTGATGGATACTTGCATTCGCAAGAAGATGATTACAATGAGGCTTTGAAGGCCTTTTTACAATAAACCAGAATGACAAAAACCCTAAACATCCAAAAACCTAACCCTAGGAGATGAAGCGCCAAAAGTCATGTGGGACCCGTTTGGGTAAGTTAGTACATCAACTTCCCGGGCTCGTAACTTTTGCATACGATCTCCGTTTTATCCATATGATAGCCCGTTGGAAAGGTATCGTCGAGGAGATTAATTTTGGTAGCTCAATAATTCCTTTAGATATCATTTAGAAGCTCAATCTCTAAAAACCTTCAATTAGGCCCTCAAAATAGCCCCAGAAGTTAAAACTGTTAAAAATAGTAAATTGCCAAAATTGCCAGAAAATTGTTTTGAGCCAGTTGGAAAATGTGGGTGGCCATCAATATCCACTTGGATGAATACTCTCTCCTTAGGAAGCAATGGTCTCCATTGCATTGAGTTCCTGGGGGAGAGGGAAAAGTGTTTGTTGAATCTGCATCTTGGTAAGATGCTTGCCTTGTTGGAGATGTCGCGCTACTCAGTTTGTGGAAGTCTGTTACGAACCTGTTGAGGTTGAGGCTGTTCAACAAGTCGAGCTACATGAGAGGAAGGTGTGTAGAAGGAATCTTTGTGCTTTACTGCAACCTTGTCGACCTGCTTTTGTTGGATAGAAGGTGCTTGGGGTGAGGCTGTAGTGGTTGCAGTGTCCTTTTGTTCCCCTTTTGAACAGATTGTGAAGAAGCTGAATTTTGCAGTATGAGATAATACCTTGTGGCACTGTTTAGGTGGAACAATAGTCAGAACTACCTCTGGTATTCTGTAGAGATGACCCCCCAAAGTAACAATGACACTATGGGGTCGAGACTCATAAATAGCATGGCGCTTCCACATATATGACTGGCCCAAGAGAACATCACAGACATCCAGTGGGGAAAAATCACATAATACCTCATCCTTAAAGGGCTAGATGTCCTATGACAATCGACATTGTTGGCTGATAGGGAGATCACATCCTTGGCAAAGCCACTCGATGTTGTATGGTTGTGGGTGTGATGTTGTCGACAATCCCAACTGTTTGATTACCTCTGTTAAGTTGATGTTCTTCTAGCTTCCGCTATCAATAATAAAATGCAGTGGGGTCCCCTTCACCCACATATGTGAATGAAAAAGGCGCTCCCCCTCTTCAAGATCTGTTGGTTCTTCTGGTTGAATTGTTGTGGTCGCGACAATAGTAGTGGAGTATGTGTTGATGATCTGTCTTTTACTAATATTTTCAGAATCAGATTCTGAATTAGGGTTTGGCTCTTTGTCTTTGATCTGAGCCACCAATGACTGTTTTGAGCGACATTCATCGATGTTGTGCCAGGGGCTTTTGTGGAAATCGCACCATTTTCTAGTGTCCATCTTCGTCTTCCCGTGACCCTTCTTTTCTTGTGGCTTAGATTGGTTTTCAGGAAGTTGTTTGTTAGGTTCATCTTTATAATACTTTGGTTGTTGCGGATTTGCAGACCCAAACTCCCATTTGTTCTGGTGCTTAAATTTTTGCTCGATTTTAATAGCATATCGATAAGCAGCACCAAGTGATGAGATGTCCAGAAAATCCATTTCAATTTGGATGTATCTGTGTAGAGCACCACGGTATTTCAGAAGCAAATGTCATTTAGAGTCTTTGATACCCTTCTTGGTGCACAAGGTATGGAAGGTATTGGTGAACTCCAGAACTGCTTGGCCCCTCTCTTGCCACAGTTTGGTCCATCTCATGTACTGGTCCTCATAGTTGCCAACAGGGTAATAGTGTTCCTTTACTGCATCCACAAAAAAAATCCCAAGTGGGCTCGGCCCCATATATTCCAGACTCCTCTGTGGAAATTTTCTCCCAGTAAGTTTCCCACCAATGTTTGACATGAGGGAGAGCTTTAAGGAGTGCGAAGGTGATATTTTCTCTGTCAGAAAAATTATGAACAAAGAAATAACCTTCTAGCATATTTAACCATTTGTCTAGGGCTTCTGCATTTATTTGTCCTTCAAATACAGGAATATCAAAATTAACTTGTACCTTGAAAGACGAGGTGCTTCCAAAGTGGTTGCTTGATGAAGATGCGTCTGTTTCTATCGGTAGGGGTTGAGGGATGTGGGAAAAATTCTCCATCATTTCATCTGTCTATCGCATGAGAGCTTGTTCAAGCAACATACTGATAGGATCGCCAGCTCCATTGTTTTTCTTTTCTTCCGCCATTGAGGGTTTCTTGGGTGTGTGAGAGAAATTGCCCTCAAGAGAGACAAACTCGAGACCCAACTTTCTATACTCAGACCTCGTCAGGGACACGCACTGAAAAACGATCAAGAGCAGCCTGCTCTGAAACCACTGATCCAGATTATTTTCGGCAGGAAATGAGAGCGGAGATATAATAAAGAAATGCACAGAGATATCGCGGATATCCAATAATATAACATAAATGTATCATAGATGCAACCATAATCACAGAGATAAAATAATACATGATTTCTATTAATGAAAGAAATATACAGAGACTGTAAAAATACAGAGTGAAAGACTCGCTAGAATGGTGGCAGCTTATCTCTGAGAAGATATGTGACGGCTACTTGCATTCGCAAGAAGATGATTACAATGAGGCTCTGAAGGCCTTTTTACAATAAGCCAGAATGCCAAAAACCCTAGACATCCAAAAACCTAACCCTAGGAGATGAAGCACCAAAAGTCATGTGGGCCCCGTTTGGGTAAGTTAGTACATCAACTTCCCGAGGTCGTAACTTTTGCATACGATCTCCGTTTTAGGTGTATGATAGCCCATTGGAAAGTTATCGTCGAGGAGATTCATTTTGGGGGCTCAATCATGCCTTTGTTTATCATTGAGAAGCTCGATCTCGAAAAAAAAATCATTTAGGCCCTCAAAATAGCCCCGGAAGTTAAAACTGCTAAAAATAGTAAATTGCCAAAATTGTCAGAAAATTGTTTTGAGCCAGCTGGAAAAGGTGGGTAGCCACCGATATCCACCTAGATCACTTGTGCATTCCCATTCCACTAGGGTGTATCCCCACAATGGTGCTACGACAAAGGCACATGACGGTAATATGGTTGTATTTTAATCATATACTTAATAATTTTGTAGTTATACATTTTGTACTTCTATTTTTTTTTACTTATACATTTATGATTG
>JZKD02S1674467.1:200057-214251 GCA_000966675.3 Picea glauca
AGGATAAATGTTGTGTCTATTGTGGATGTGTATTTCTCAGTGATCTTGTGCTTATTATGCTCTTATCTTTATGAAATGCAAAGAACTATAATATCAGCATAAAACATTAACAAGTTCTAGATATTACTCCATGCTTTTACTAGTAATCCAGTATAGATCTAGTCATTTGAAGGTCTAACTGAGGATTGGTTTGAATATTTCTACATGCATGCAGTCTGCGTGTGAAGTTTTGTACATGCATGTCATTATTGTAATTGCTTGACTATTCAATATATCTTAAACAAGTTGTTCCACCTGAAACCACATGAAAAATCACCACGCACGTTAAATTCAAGTTATCAAATGCAGTGAGAAACCTAAATAACACATTCAACCACCCAAAGAGTATCAGATCTGCGATGGACAAGGTCAGTAGAGAGTTAATATCTAGATCTGCGGATTTGAGATATTACAAAAGGCTTAGGAAAAGAGAGCACTTGACTTATTCTAGAAGAAAGAAAGAATCTGAGACCTCTCCTAGTGGTCCCAAAACTCCTCATATAAGATCCCCTTTACCATTGGATACTAACACTCCTTAACAATCTTGTCCCAAGAATGATGATATAGAGTTGAATATTGATATGGCTAGTGTCTTGGCAAAGGTTAATGTATTTGTCTCTCTTATTGAGATAATGAATATTCCTTCCTTAAGGGATAAGAAGAGATTCTTAAGTATCCAAGATGAGTCTAAGGATCCTCATGTACTATTACAAGCCATGCATTATGACCAAAGTAAGAAGGAACGTGCACCTTTTTTCATCTCTTTGGTAGAAAACCATTTATTACTTCACAATTGTATGCTTGACTATGGGGCTTCTACAAATGTGATGTCTCTAAAGGTCATGAATCAATTGGGCTTGAAGATTACAAGACCTTATAGAAATGTTAGTGGAATTGATTACAAAGCCATCAAGGTCTATGGTGTGATTGAAGACCTTAAGGTATGCCTTGCTATTTATCCTAAAGTTTTCATTTCAATGGATGTTATAGTCATTGGCATGCATGATGTTTGGGGAATGCTATTATCTAAGAAATGGGCTGCAACTTTGGGTGGTAGTCTCGAGATGGATTTATCCTATGCAACCATCCCAATTGGAGATGGGAGCTATATTACTTTAAAGTTTATATAACCATCTTGTGACTAGAATCTATGTGGAAGATCCCAGAAATAGAGATGATTGTAGTGAGAATGAATTTGAAGGAAAATAGATATGTGCAAGATTCGATAGAAAAAACCATTTTGACAAGCCTTATGAGACTTGTAAAGGGTTAATAGGTTCCCATCTTGATCCGGAATTGGCCATCCTTCCCTTTGCGCAAGAAGATAGTATAGATGACATAGTATTACCAAAGAGAGAAGCTTACAAAGAACAACTCATGAGTTAAGAAGGAAAACATCCAGGGTCTCTTACAATTTTGAATCTAGGTAATGAAGGAACCCTACCTTTGTGTAATGACGATCAAAGAAGCATTTCCTTTATTAAGTCCTATCCCCCTGCTTTAGAAAGGAATACACAATAATAATGAAGTAATTGACCCTAAGGCAAGGAAGGAAGCTTTTCAACAAGGAAGTTTGGTGTTTATGCGGGACAATAGAAAGGGAAAGCCAAATATGCATAAGGAGTTTGATTGTTTATTGTATGTCCTTTACAAGATTGAGAAGAAGTCCGGAGTTGCTTCCTTTTACTTGTCCATGCTTGAGGGAAGGAGACTGCCATTACCCATTAATGGCTCCTTTCTCAAACCCTATTATGTTGAATGAACCAGACTTCTTAGGTTTAGAGTAGAATAGGGTAGTATTAGGTCATGTTCTGTGCCTTCACTTGATTGTATTTCCTTTTTATTGATGTTACTTATTGATTTATTCATGCATCCATGTTAGCTTAGCCTATACATGTTATAAAAAAAATGATATATTGATGAAAATGAAAAGATTTGTTTTCTGCATTTTATTTCCTGTAAAATTCCCAATAATTTTGAGCTAAGAATCTGATAGTTTTCTTGCTGGACTTTCATCAAACACTTAAGAGATATGTAAGATTCCCACTCAATTGTTTTTGGATTTTACTTCGTTTGTTGTGTTGACATTTCGTCAAACAGCTTGCTTCTGGAGTGTTTGTATGTGTTTGCTGATATGAGAGTTTACGAACAGTTTGCAGCCTTTGAAAGAGTGTAATTTTATAGATATGCCAGCAAGGATGAACATAAACATAGAGCATATAACAGAGTTTATTTCAATTAAATTCAAGGCAGCAATATTACAAGGAGCAGAAATCATAAAGGGCAGATCTGACCTGAGTTTTAGTCGATATGCTGCCTTCTTATAGTGACTTCAACCACCAGAATCTAATACAGTCTTCTCATAATAGTGCGCCCTTCGCTGGAGATATAGCTCCTCTATATGACATCGACCCAGCATTTAATCTTATCAGAAATGAAAATAGATGACAGCAGCAAATAAAACACCTTCCTCTTGTTCAACTCGGCCAGCAATGGAGGAATAACGATTCCCCAGGTACAAATAGACTCCCCCTGCATTGATATCTCAGATCTGGGTAATGTATTATTTCCTGTCACCAAGGTATGTGCCCAGCATCAATATAACATGCCCAGAAGAAGGAGACACGACCCCCACACTTGTATTTCCAACTTCTGCAAGGAGATATGTGCCCAGCCTGTATAGATCACGCCCAGAACAAGGGATACGACCCCAGTATTTGTGTTTCTGATTTCTGCAGTGAGATATGCGCCCCTGAAGTGATGTGTACACCCCACACAAGTAAGAAATCGCCCAGCAATAAGAGGAATCACTCAAGCTGTCTTCAACTCAACAAAACGTAGGAGGAAGTTGCCCCCCACACAGAGATATACTGCCAGGAATGTTACGCTGCCAATCTTCCACAATAGCTTGTGTTCCTCCTTAAGATGAAGCTTCAATCTGCTGTGTGTACATAAAACTTCTCGAACCCAGCAAAGAATTCTGAAGATGATCCCTTCCCGCAGCTAGCTAGGGTGTATAGTTGCAACACTGAAACTAGTGAATGAACAAGGGTTTCCAAAACCCTAAACTCTCTTCTCAAGAGCTCTCCAAAATCTAATTTCCAAATGAGCAAAAACAAGAATGAGGGGCGCCTCCTCTTTTCCCCTCTTTTATTTCTCCATTGAGTTATTTCCCGTTCAATTTACTTTTAATTTTCTTTTTAAAGTCACTTTATGCTTGAACACTTTATAATTTTTAAGTGACTTTATTTGCCTAAAACCCATGTCTCCCTTTTTCCTTTTTTCACTTAATAAAGTCATTTCCTAGGAAAAAGTTGAGTTCCCTAGGTAAATTTTCCGACTTAGCCTACGGGAACCAATTTAGGCTAACGGAACCACTCATTTTGCTTCCTAGGCCAACGGGGACATTACAGTCCTCCCCGCCTGAGATCGCTTGTCCTCAAGCAACTGTAATCCAGGATGTTGCAATATCTGCTCTCATTCCCAAGTAGGGTCCTTGATAGGTAGATTTTTCCATTTGATCAGGTACTCTTTGATGCTCTTGTTCCTTAATTTTCGCTCTCTGGTCTCCAACACCTCCTCTAGAATTAGAATCAACTGCCCCTCATCCAATGGTGGCAACTTTGTAGAGATGACAATATGTTGTCCCACTGCCTTCTTGAGGCATGAAACATGAAAGACATTGTGTATCTTACACCCCTTTGGAAACTCTAACTCATAAGCTACCTCCCCAACTCGCCTCGAAATCCTGTAGGGACCATAATTGTGGCTTCAATTTATCTTCCCCTTTCATTTTCAAGGATGATTGCCTATATGGATGCAAGCGGAGGTATACCAAATCTCCCACCTCGAAACTATGCTCCACTCTATGCTTGTCGGCGTACATCTTCTGTTGATTCTGTGCCATTTGCAGGTTATCTTTGAGAGTTCGCAAGATGTCATGACTCTCCTGAATCCAATCTTTGGCTTTGGGTGCCCGACCGTCCCCAAATGCTCGGTCCACAAAAGTGGTGGCGTCATAACCATACAAAGCTTTGAAAGGTGTCATCCTGATTGACATGTGAAAAGTGGTGTTATAGCAATGCTCACCCAAGTGCAGCCATTTGATCCATGCCTCTTGTTGCCCCGATACATAATTTCTCAAATACCTCTCGAGCCATTTGTTCACAATTTCGGTTTTTCCATCAGTTTGAGGATGATAGCTAGTGCTAGGAGTTAATTATGTCCCTACGAGTCTGAACATCTCCTGCCAGAATCCCCCCATGAGTCTGCGGTCTCGATCACTGAAAATTGTCTTGGGCAATCCATGCAGCCGAAATACCTCTCTGAAGAACAATTTCGCTACTTCCGCTGCAGATTATTTGGACGATATGGCGAAGAAATGAGCGAATTTAGTAAGCNAGAGAGTTAATATCTAGATCTGCGGATTTGAGATATTACAAAAGGCTTAGGAAAAGAGAGCACTTGACTTATTCTAGAAGAAAGAAAGAATCTGAGACCTCTCCTAGTGGTCCCAAAACTCCTCATATAAGATCCCCTTTACCATTGGATACTAACACTCCTTAACAATCTTGTCCCAAGAATGATGATATAGAGTTGAATATTGATATGGCTAGTGTCTTGGCAAAGGTTAATGTATTTGTCTCTCTTATTGAGATAATGAATATTCCTTCCTTAAGGGATAAGAAGAGATTCTTAAGTATCCAAGATGAGTCTAAGGATCCTCATGTACTATTACAAGCCATGCATTATGACCAAAGTAAGAAGGAACGTGCACCTTTTTTCATCTCTTTGGTAGAAAACCATTTATTACTTCACAATTGTATGCTTGACTATGGGGCTTCTACAAATGTGATGTCTCTAAAGGTCATGAATCAATTGGGCTTGAAGATTACAAGACCTTATAGAAATGTTAGTGGAATTGATTACAAAGCCATCAAGGTCTATGGTGTGATTGAAGACCTTAAGGTATGCCTTGCTATTTATCCTAAAGTTTTCATTTCAATGGATGTTATAGTCATTGGCATGCATGATGTTTGGGGAATGCTATTATCTAAGAAATGGGCTGCAACTTTGGGTGGTAGTCTCGAGATGGATTTATCCTATGCAACCATCCCAATTGGAGATGGGAGCTATATTACTTTAAAGTTTATATAACCATCTTGTGACTAGAATCTATGTGGAAGATCCCAGAAATAGAGATGATTGTAGTGAGAATGAATTTGAAGGAAAATAGATATGTGCAAGATTCGATAGAAAAAACCATTTTGACAAGCCTTATGAGACTTGTAAAGGGTTAATAGGTTCCCATCTTGATCCGGAATTGGCCATCCTTCCCTTTGCGCAAGAAGATAGTATAGATGACATAGTATTACCAAAGAGAGAAGCTTACAAAGAACAACTCATGAGTTAAGAAGGAAAACATCCAGGGTCTCTTACAATTTTGAATCTAGGTAATGAAGGAACCCTACCTTTGTGTAATGACGATCAAAGAAGCATTTCCTTTATTAAGTCCTATCCCCCTGCTTTAGAAAGGAATACACAATAATAATGAAGTAATTGACCCTAAGGCAAGGAAGGAAGCTTTTCAACAAGGAAGTTTGGTGTTTATGCGGGACAATAGAAAGGGAAAGCCAAATATGCATAAGGAGTTTGATTGTTTATTGTATGTCCTTTACAAGATTGAGAAGAAGTCCGGAGTTGCTTCCTTTTACTTGTCCATGCTTGAGGGAAGGAGACTGCCATTACCCATTAATGGCTCCTTTCTCAAACCCTATTATGTTGAATGAACCAGACTTCTTAGGTTTAGAGTAGAATAGGGTAGTATTAGGTCATGTTCTGTGCCTTCACTTGATTGTATTTCCTTTTTATTGATGTTACTTATTGATTTATTCATGCATCCATGTTAGCTTAGCCTATACATGTTATAAAAAAAATGATATATTGATGAAAATGAAAAGATTTGTTTTCTGCATTTTATTTCCTGTAAAATTCCCAATAATTTTGAGCTAAGAATCTGATAGTTTTCTTGCTGGACTTTCATCAAACACTTAAGAGATATGTAAGATTCCCACTCAATTGTTTTTGGATTTTACTTCGTTTGTTGTGTTGACATTTCGTCAAACAGCTTGCTTCTGGAGTGTTTGTATGTGTTTGCTGATATGAGAGTTTACGAACAGTTTGCAGCCTTTGAAAGAGTGTAATTTTATAGATATGCCAGCAAGGATGAACATAAACATAGAGCATATAACAGAGTTTATTTCAATTAAATTCAAGGCAGCAATATTACAAGGAGCAGAAATCATAAAGGGCAGATCTGACCTGAGTTTTAGTCGATATGCTGCCTTCTTATAGTGACTTCAACCACCAGAATCTAATACAGTCTTCTCATAATAGTGCGCCCTTCGCTGGAGATATAGCTCCTCTATATGACATCGACCCAGCATTTAATCTTATCAGAAATGAAAATAGATGACAGCAGCAAATAAAACACCTTCCTCTTGTTCAACTCGGCCAGCAATGGAGGAATAACGATTCCCCAGGTACAAATAGACTCCCCCTGCATTGATATCTCAGATCTGGGTAATGTATTATTTCCTGTCACCAAGGTATGTGCCCAGCATCAATATAACATGCCCAGAAGAAGGAGACACGACCCCCACACTTGTATTTCCAACTTCTGCAAGGAGATATGTGCCCAGCCTGTATAGATCACGCCCAGAACAAGGGATACGACCCCAGTATTTGTGTTTCTGATTTCTGCAGTGAGATATGCGCCCCTGAAGTGATGTGTACACCCCACACAAGTAAGAAATCGCCCAGCAATAAGAGGAATCACTCAAGCTGTCTTCAACTCAACAAAACGTAGGAGGAAGTTGCCCCCCACACAGAGATATACTGCCAGGAATGTTACGCTGCCAATCTTCCACAATAGCTTGTGTTCCTCCTTAAGATGAAGCTTCAATCTGCTGTGTGTACATAAAACTTCTCGAACCCAGCAAAGAATTCTGAAGATGATCCCTTCCCGCAGCTAGCTAGGGTGTATAGTTGCAACACTGAAACTAGTGAATGAACAAGGGTTTCCAAAACCCTAAACTCTCTTCTCAAGAGCTCTCCAAAATCTAATTTCCAAATGAGCAAAAACAAGAATGAGGGGCGCCTCCTCTTTTCCCCTCTTTTATTTCTCCATTGAGTTATTTCCCGTTCAATTTACTTTTAATTTTCTTTTTAAAGTCACTTTATGCTTGAACACTTTATAATTTTTAAGTGACTTTATTTGCCCAAAACCCATGTCTCCCTTTTTCCTTTTTTCACTTAATAAAGTCATTTCCTAGGAAAAAGTTGAGTTCCCTAGGTAAATTTTCCGACTTAGCCTACGGGAACCAATTTAGGCTAACAGAACCACTCCTTTTGCTTCCTAGGCCAACGGGGACATTACAGTCCTCCCCGCCTGAGATCGCTTGTCCTCAAGCAACTGTAATCCAAGATGTTGCAATATCTACTCTCATTCCCAAGTAGGGTCCTTGATAGGTAGATTTTTCCATTTGATCAGGTACTCTTTGATGCTCTTGTTCCTTAATTTCCATTCTCTGGTCTCCAACACCTCCTCCAGAATTAGAATCAACTGCCCCTCATCCAATGGTGGCAGCTTTGTAGAGATGACAATATGTTGTCCCACTGCCTTCTTGAGGCATGAAACATGAAAGACATTGTGTATCTTACACCCCTCTGGAAGCTCTAACTCATAAGCTACCTCCCCAACTCGCCTCGAAATCCTGTAGGGACCATAATTGTGGCTTCAATTTATCTTCCCCTTTCATTTTCAAGGATGATTGCCTATATGGATGCAAGTGGAGGTATACCAAATCTCCCACCTCGAAACTGTGCTCCACTCTATGCTTGTCGACGTACATCTTCTGTTGATTATGTGCCATTTGCAGGTTATCTTTGAGAGTTCGCAAGATGTCATGACTCTCCTGAATCCAATCTTTGGCTTTGGGTGCCCGACTGTCCCCAAATGCTCGGTCCACAAAAGTGGTGGCGTCATAACCATACAAAGCTTTGAAAGGTGTCATCCTGATCGACATGTGAAAAGTGGTGTTATAGCAATGCTCACCCAAGTGCAGCCATTTGATCCATGCCTTTTGTTGCCCCGATACATAATTTCTCAAATACTTCTCGACCCATTTGTTCACAATTTCGGTTTTCCTATCAGTTTGAGGATGATAACTAGTGCTAGGAGTTAATTATGTCCCTACGAGTCTGAACATCTCCTGCCAGAATCCCCCCATGAGTCTACGGTCTCGATCACTGAAAATTGTCTTGGGCAATCCATGCAACCGAAATACCTCTCTGAAGAACAATTTCACTACTTGCGCTGCAGATTATTTGGATGATATGGCGAAGAAATGAGCGAATTTAGTAAGCCTGTCAACCACCACGTAGATACAATCTTTCCCTTGAACCAGAGGCAGCCCTATAATAAAATCCATCGAAATGCTTTCCCATTTTTGTTCAGGAAAGGGGAGCAGTTGGAGCAATCCTGCTGGGTGGGTATGTTCCACCTTGTTTTGCTGACAGATGTGGCATTCCTGTATAAACTTCAATACATCGGTCTTGAGACCCTTCCAAGCAAACCTCTCCCGAATTTGTCTAGAAGTCTTCAAGTATCCTGGATGACCTGCCAAAGGAGAAGTATGTGCTGCATGCAGAATTTTGTCTTTCAACTGAGATTCGGGTACTAAATAGATCCGGTCCTTATAATATATGATGTCGTTAATAACCCTGTACCTATCATCGGAGACCTGACCATCAAGTATCTCACAARCAAACCTGTTCTTGGAGTATTCTACCAATAGAAGTGCCTTCCATTCCACCAAAATCTCCATGAGAGAGAGAGWGTCGGTATCCTAGATAGGACGTCAGCAACCACATTATTTTTGCCTTTCACATACTCAATTTCAAAATCGTAGGCTTGGATTTTACTGATCCATTTTTGTTGCTGCTCGCTCAGCTCCTTTTGCTCCATGAGAAACCTCAAGCTATCWTGATCRRTCTTTACCTTGAMCCTGTTCCCCACCAGGTACTGCCGGAATTTGGTYAAAGCATGCATTATGGCCAACATCTCTTTGTCATATATGGAGTAATGTCGCTCATACTCTCAGAGTTTGTGGCTCTCAAACGCTATGGGGTGACCATTTTGCATCAATACAGATCCTATCCCAATTCCCAAAGCATCACACTCCAAGACAAAGGGCTGAGTGAAATCAGGGAGTGCTAAAACAAGGCATGAGCTCAGCACCTAATTCATTTTCTCAAATGTCTCCAGGGCCTTCTCCATCCAAACGAAAGCCCCTTTTTTGGTGAGATCGGTTAGTGGCACTGTCAACTGTGAAAATCCCTTAACAAATTTCCTATAGTAAGTGCAAAGACCAAGGAATCTCTTCAGTTCTGTCACATTCCTAGGAGTTGGCCACTCAATGATCACCTTGATCTTTTCCTGGTGCATCTATACTCCATTCACCCCAATCACGTGCCCCAAGTAGAGCATCTCTGTCATACCAAATTCGCACTTGGATTCCTTCGCATACAACTGTTGACTCTCTATAATACCAAGTACTTCATCCAAATGTCGCAAATGGTCTTCCCATGTTTTGTTGTATATGAGGATGTCATCAAAGAAGACTAATAAGAACTTCCTCAACTACTCATTGAACACATGATTCATGCACGACTGGAAAGTGGCAGGGGCGTTAGTTAGCCCGAATGGCATGACCAGAAACTCATAATGCCCATAGTGGCATCTAAAGGTTGTTTTAGGTACGTCCTGCTCTCATACCTTGATCTGGTGGTACCCTGATCGAAGATCAATCTTCAAGAAAAATTTGGCTCCCCTGAGCTCATCCATTAATTCATCGATCCTGGGTATGGGGTATCGATTCTTGATTTTCTTCTTGTTTAGGGCCCTGTAATCAATACACATCCGCAGAGTACCGTCCTTCTTCTTGAATAAGACAACGGAAGAGGCAAATGGGTTGGAACTAGGGCGGATGTGGCCTGTTATCGCACAGTTTGTAGTTAGGATAAAAGATGGATGTAAAGAGGCAAACTGGCATAACTGAACCAATCCCACCCAATGTCACCTCGATAGGAAGGTTATTTTTGTTTAGGGAGGTAAGGCCCAAGGGAGACGTCCCTGATGACCTGGGGTTTTGAGAAGGCAAAGGATTGTAAGATAAAAGATAAATTCCCCCCTCACAAGTCACCATCAAGCAAATAGTCCAGCTAACAGCCAATAAAGAGAAGTATAACCAAATAAAGAGATGCACCTACCCGAGACAAAGCAACAAGAAATAGATATATGCAAGCTTACTCACTTGGTTAGTACTTCATATAATCAATGACTATCTGATATGTATAAGCAATTGAATAATAAATATTGACGAAATAAATGTTTATAAAATAGCAATGATTCACAATGTTACTTCTTCAATAAATGATAAGAAAACGTGGCATTCAATGTAACAATCAACACTTCATTCTAGTAATGCCCTTAAAGAACCATTCAATTGCTCACAAGTAGGACGATAGCTGCACAATGATGTTAATAGCAAGAGATGACGTCAGCATTTAGTTAGTAGGGTTAGTCTTAGGCTAGGGTTAGAATAGTTAGGGTTTTATTCAAAGAATTGAGAGTTGTTTTATCTTGGCTAACTTATTTTGTTTCTGACTTGGGATACATATTCTGTAAGCCTTAGAATGCTTACAGTATCAACAAAGATCCCTTTCAGTTTTGACAAGGGTAACAAGGTAAAACAACTTACAACAAAGATGGAGTACAGAAAGCAAAAATAGTTTCATAAATGAAACTAACTTTTATGCTTAAAATGATTTATGTACTGAAGATTGTGTCTTGTGCCTAGTTGACCACTGGGTGTTTGCTGAGTTACAGGTCAACTATTACCCTTTGGCCTAAGGTGAGATTTGCACTGTAATCAGATCTGGTGGCTTTGCTCTCAACCCAGTTTCTGGAAGCCAATTCTACTTTGGGCTGATCCACTCCATGATATCAACAATGTCAATAATCCAGTACTCTAACTTATATTCCTTGAATAAGATAATCATCCCAACATTTCAAGGTACCTTTGTTATAGTAAGTGGTGCTGAAGCAAAATTAAAACATCAAAAATGGTAAAAGCAATCAATTTTATAAAGTTACAAATTTTGCAACCAAGAGTTTAAGACAGGGTACAGGAGAAGTCACGGTATCATCCAAAACTCTTGAGGGTGCAAGTAGTTTCCATGAGTGCAGTCTCCAGCAGGTGGGTTTTCAAGAGGATCTTATCCATGGGAGTCATGGTGCCAATCTTAGTAGCCCTGTTTTGAATTTTGAGAACGCTGGTGATGCTGGATGCCATAAACACAGCCATTGTGTAGGTAAGGGCTTTAACCATTGCTAGACCTTTCCCACAAAAACCAACCTCCAAAGAATCCATGTCTATATTTTTGCATATACTCCAATGATAAACCAAGCTGACTCAAGGATTCCTTCTTCTGCAGAGTTCAATCAATCTGAAGCTCTGTTGCACAACAAAACTGACAGGTGGATTCCAGGTAGTGACAAAGTAGGCTCCCGAGGTTTGCAATCCTTGTCAACAGATCCTAAAGGTGGGTGAACCTTAAAGATTAGAAAGTCCTAAAGACACCCATCATCCCACTTTACCTCAAACCCTACTGGAAAGAAAGGTAAGTGAGWAGGAGCCTTTGGGATAAKAAAAACAGAGAGGACCCACGGCACCCATGTCACCTTAAACACAGAYAAGTGCTTAATCATGTTATGTTTGATTACAAGGCTTGGATTGAGTGATTGTTTGTTACTGTGTAGCTGGGTTAAGCCTAGACACTTCTACACCAAAAGTCAAACAAGGTGACAGAACGAAAAAGGAGAAATCACAGTGTAWACTACTCTGAGAATAATGAAACCATCTGGTTGATACAATAYATAAACAAAACTTTTCATTTTCAGAATAGARTCCATTCAGCTTTAAATCAGTCTCGGTGGATATRCTRTTTACTGATGTTGGTCGCTACTGTCATCTTTATCATTAAAAWTAGCAAAATAAATTAGTCCTTCTGAAATCTGTCCTACCAACATTGAGTGTTGGTTCCTTTGCTACTGAAGTCATTAAATGATCTAGCTCCAGTCTTTGGAGAATATTCATGATGCTGAGCTTGCAAACATTTAAAGTTTGAAGCTCCCTYTAACTTGCCTTCAGATCTGTCAGAAAGCTTAGATCTGAGCTGGATAAAGCTTTGATCCATGGACCTGTGTGAGCTCACGAACTTAAGGAACTGAGCTCTGAACACAACCTGCTCTGATACCATGTTAGAATTTTAGGGTAATAATGCAGAACAGTAGTCACTTTAAAATTTCAGTGATCAAGCACTGCTAGATCTAAGACTCCAAGACATAGGATATTTAAACTAGCATTTAAATCTCATAAAGACAGCAGTAGACTTATTTAAGAAATAGATCTGAAGATCAAAGACTTAATAACCAATAGCTCAAGCAATAAGAAGAGCATACATATGAATCTATAAAGCAGTATGAAGCATACCTAGATCTGAACTTAAAACAGTAAGCAGTTAAGGAAGACAGTTTACACTCAAAATTAGACAGCTGAAAACATCACGATCTGAAGAGAGTAGACTGTAGACCTGCCTGCAAAGCTTTAGACTAAGATCAAGTAACGATAGATCCATATGATGAGAGCAACAGATCTATATATTTAGTTCATAGAACAGTTCATTAGATACAACAAAAGTTCTAAGTAACACAGTGTTAAAGCTCTGCTTAAATGATCCTAAACGAATCTCTAGTAAGATCAGATTTAACATAAGGAAAGCAAGAGGGAAACATACCTGGTACAGCAACCTACCTCAGAGGAAGTCACAGCAACCACAAAAAAAGGGGTAGTTCCAATTGTTATGCTCAGGTAAAGGTTCAGTTCCAGGATCTACAAAAGATCTTATATGCCAAGGTTGAAGGAATTTTCTTGCCACCAAGGTTAGGGTTATTGAAACAAAAGAAACCACCAAAAACCCAAACCCTTCTCAACCCAAAACCCTTACACAGGACTAGATAGCAGGATGAGGTAGGGTTGAACCCTTCAATGAAAAACCCCACAGCAAAACCCCACAGTTGAGAGAAAGGGGATGGCACACACTGCTCAGTATACCATGCAGCATTCACAGCAAAACACCAATCGGCACTCTTCAGCAGACAATACAACAGCAAGAGAAGGGACGCAGCTTTTGCACACCAGGTTAGGGTCACAGCCTCCTCAGTAAATACCCCACGGCAGTCACAGTAGCAATAGTGACAAAGTGGACAACTTCCCACAAGCTCCATTGACCAAGGCCGCAGCTCAGAGTGCAAGAGGACTGATCACAAGGTAGGCCGCAGCTCATATGCAGGCCGCAGCTCATATACCAAAAGACTAAGCACAAGGTAGGCCGCAGCTCATATACCAAAGGACTGAGCACAAGGTAGGCCGCAGCTCATTTCACAGGTCTGCCACAGCTAAGACTGAGGTCGCACCCCTTAGGAGACTCCACGCTATCAAAATAAGAGAAGGTGAGAATATATCATAGAGTAGAGGGGGAGGGTCTCTTAAATAGTTAAAGGTTAGGGTAAGGTGGTCAATTAAAACTTATATTAGTCACATGTTTAAATTTCACATTTAAACATGTGATTATTAATTTTAAGTTTAACCCCCAAAAATAAAACCCACAATCATTTAAACAAAGCCCATAACAAAGGTAAGGGGGTTTTACAAGGACCACAACATTTTAAACAAGAAACCCAATAAACCAACAAGGACCTCAAAACAATCAACCAAGGGCAAGAGAGGATTAACAAGGTGGCTTTACTCATTCCTTCAAAACATATGGTGAACCTATTACTTTATCATCACTGCATATGGGACTTTATCCCTCTTGTGGTCATGTCCTTCTTCAAGGAAGGTCATGCACCATCAAGTTTTACACCAAGGTCCAGAGACCAAGGATCAACCCATGCCACAGGCATGAGCACCCTGGACCCAGTCCAGGGGCCCTAGATATATCTAGGGTCTTTTAAATGCTTGGTCCCAGA
>JZKD02S1674467.1:250422-280185 GCA_000966675.3 Picea glauca
GAATGTGCCATTGTTTATTTCCCTGCATTAATGTGATCATCATTCAGTGTTTCTGCAAAGAGTTTAAAAGAAGTATAATTGTTTAAGCATGGTAACAACTGATTCACCCCCCCCCTCTCAGTTGTCCAACAGAGAGATGATGCAACTGAAGACACTAATAGTGATGATGGTGCTCATGATCTAGTCATGAGATTGTCTATATGACTATGTTGTTGCTACCGGGTGAATGGTATTTTTGTGCTCAAGACCATTACCTTCAATACCTCCCTAGCTAGGAGGGAGTGTTGATATTATGGTAGCTGTAGGAGGTATTTACCTCCACGTGTAAACCTGACGAGGATAAAATATTCCGGGAAGCAAGAAGAAACCCTAATTAGTTGGCTAATAACCCTAGAAGACAAATTGGCTCAAGAGGATGACTTGTATTAGGTTATTAGCCTCCAAGAGAAGAAGTTGGCTAAAGGAAATATTATATACTAAGTAAATAGGCACTCAGAATGAGAAGTCGGCCAAGGTAGTTTGCTAGATTTAATATAAATATAGGAGGCCAGTCTTCATTCTGGCAGGCATTCTTAGAACTGCAGAAGCAACACTTGTGCACACTGCAGTTGGCCAGTTGTGTGTGAGTTTGGAGGAGAGTTGTTGTTGCAGCTGCTGCAGCTAGTAGATTTTGGTTTTGGCTTGGACTCTCTTGGTTATGGTTTGGACTCTCTGATCAACTACTGCTACTCTTTCTTGGTGTGCTATCCTTGGAGAAAGGTCTGCCACATTTGTTTGGCTATCTAGCCTAGGGTTTGCTTCCGAAATGAATCTTTGTCAAGGTTAAGGTGCTCGAGGGTGGCTTCGTCTTATGGTTGGGTGAAAGTAGTGATATTGTATATGGTTAAACGAGCACATCCATTATATTCTAACAGAAGCATCGTCAATCGTCGATCCAATGGAGATCCGTGGAAGGCGGAGATTTAATCCACTATACAGGCATTCAGAGAAGTGTAAAGGTATGGCGACGAGAGAACCCCTGAAGCCTCGAAATCCCGAAGGGATCTGGACCATCCACCTGTCATCGCTCCAACCGTCGATCCCAAAGGGGATTTTGATACTCCGCGAAGCCTGGGTTCGGAAGGATTGCGGGGTGTGTAATTTTGAGATGCCCAGAGTTCGAAAGCCTCGAAGTCCTGAATTAAGAGGAAACAATAGGTAAGCCCTTGATTTTGAGCCCAGGGTCACATGGAGGAAGCGCTTAATTGGAAGGAATTTATCAGAGAGCCAAGACTGGCTCAAAACTGATAGAAAAGACCCGTGGAAACTAAACAGAAGAGGTCCAAAGGGACCTAAAGAGCTAATCCAGCTCTAGAAAACTTTATATCCTTAGATCGGGAGGTCAGTAAACCCTAGGTGAGGGTGGGGGTCTATGTCAAGTGGTATCAGAGCCATAAACTAAGCTCCGGGTGAATAAAATTAAGCAAAATGTCGCTAAGAAGAAACAGGGATAGACCTGTTGCAAATCCAACAATGGAGGAGGAAACGAGGAGGCTCTGTGCAGGGCTAGACACCATGGAGACTGCATAGAGAAGGGAACCAGATGCAGGTGACATCAGTGAGGACGAGAGTGAATAAATGGAGGCTGAAGGAGCTGCAGGAGAAGACGCTGTAGAAGAACGCTTGCTGAGAGCTGTTGTAAAAATGGGAGTCAGAGAAAAAATGGAAATCCCAATGTATGAAGGAAACTTGGACGTAGAAGAGTTGTTCTATTGGATAAGAGCAATGGATAAATACTTCAACTATGAGGATGCCGATGACGAGAAGAAGGTAAAGCACTCTGTCACAAGGATAAAAGGACATGCAACACTGGATGAACTGTAGGCTGACATGAGAAGCAAAGGTAAACAACAAATTAGAAGCTGGGACAAAATGGTAGCCAAGCTGAAGGCTAAATTCATACCCAAGGACTATCAGATAAATCTGTTCAGTAGGCTAACCATCCACAATGGAATGCTAACCAAACTTGGCTTAAATGTCAAGCTTGTGCCACTGCATACCCATAAACATTGCCATCAATTCACTTCGACACACTGATAGCTAGCCAACTTGGCTAGCTTGTATTATTATATACCATAAACATTGCCATCAATTAGATTGTATTATTATATACGTATAAACATTGCTATCAATTCACTTAGACACAACAATTTGGCTAGCTTGTATGAATATTTTTTCACTCCACAACTTTTATTCTAGAACACCATATGTGGGAAATTACTCTTCGAATGTAAAAGTGTTAATTAAAACAAAATCTAACAAAATCCTGAACCATTCAATGGGTTGTCTTGACATCTTTCTTATGGGTGAAATGGGGTATAGAAATTTTCGTTAAAGTAATAATAGTGAAAATCATTCAATGTAAGATATAGATTAGGTTAACTATGTTTGTCATTATTGAAAAAAATGTCCATTGTATTATTTAGTATTGAATAAATGTAATGTGATCTCTTTAAAGAAGGTACACTAGGAAGAGGTTGTTATCATTAGGTTATACTAATGGAGTCCTCCTTATGAGATGTATAGAAGAATGCTATTTTTAGAGCTTAGTTCAATTGAGAGGTTGCATGTAAGTGAATATGAATGGATTCTTACCATAAAAGGATCAATTGTAAGGTGTTGCCCTATCTTAAAGGTATTTTGATATAAAAGTACAAAGGGTTTTCTATCTTACCTTTGTGCATCTTGTGTGTGATTTCATATTTTATTTTAAGGTACATAACAATTGGTCTCAGAGTTATTTCTTGGGCCAAAAAGGAATAAAGTTTTTTTTTTCTATTTTGGAAATTTTCAAAGAGAAAAAGAGAACAACAATAGTTAGAACAATTCTTGTTAAGCTAGCTATATATCTGAAGAAAAATGTTCAAGTTCTCAAAGTTTGGGAAGTGAAGATATTGTCGATTTAAGATAATTTGTTTTAGGGTTTTTTCTATCAAGACCATGTGAACTACAGACCATATATCTTTTGACATGGTGCTTAGATTATCACCAAAGAAATGCTATTGGAAAGAGAATTTTTAGGGCTTTGATTTTTACTTGCTATACTTATGATCAATATTGAGTGCACCTACAACCCTTACAAATTTTTGCCTCGATACTCTAGCTCTTATACTTGTAGTGGCTAATAGCATTTTACATGGATATATTAGCCCCCTCATTGACTAATATCTAGTGATATATGCATATTTTATGGTAAATGAAAATTATCTGGAAGAAACCCCTCCTATAAATTGCAGTTTTCTTGAAGAGACTATGGATTATGAAGAGCAATGGTTACACAAAGTAGAAGAATTTCAACCCCTTGAAGAAGTTTGTATAGTACAACTTCAATGGAGCCCCAAATACCAAAAATACCAAGAAGCCTATGAAGCAATCCAAATACCAAAAATACAATAAGTCTATGATGCTCAACCAATCCAAGGAATGGAAATATGAAGCCATATTGAAGATGAGTATACAAGCGACATATGCTATGGTTGGTATGATTTAGAGAATGCTTGCAAGGAATAATATATGGACAATTGTAATTTCTAGGAAAACAATTACTTTCAAATTTTATTTGATGACTCTACTCCACCTTATGTAGAAAACATTGTTGCAGGAAGTCACAAATCACTTATGACTACCAATTTTCAACTTGCCTATTCTTTTCAAGATCCACATATAACCTTTTGCACTTATGTGGACAATTTTTTGTATATGGCTAAATCTATATATTTGGATCCACATGACTGATATTGTGCTTAGGTATTTTCAATGGGGAGTCAACATGAACTCTTGAACATGGGCCCAAGTTTAGGACCCAAGTTTATGGATGAGCTCCTTGGATTACTTGAGTATTGCAATTGGTACTTGCACACAGAACAACATTGGCTACTTCAGCTTGTTGGTCAAACACTTTTACATGGGACAACGTTTATGGTGGAGCCTCTTAGATTACTTGAGAGCATGGTGGCTAACACATGACATGCTACCCTAGATCCAACATTGCAATCAACACTCGTACAAATGAAAACCTGGTAAGATGATTCCAAGAGAAGGTTGGACATTAGTAATCTCAAAGGAAAAACATACGCGATTTCAAGTCTATCCTGTCCAATATTGTGACTCTTTAGTACCAGTTTTTTGGACTATGCTCTATCCATGTATTGTTGTAGATGGATGCTTACTTCTTTACTTTCACACTGAACTATTTTGTTGTTATTCTAAAAAATTACAGAGGAAGGTTGGGGAAAGGGATAAATATCTGGAATTGGTGGAAAAGTATGGTAGAGGCACATCTTTAAAATATAGATTACAATAATGTCAATAATTATCCAAGAATTTGAAATGATCCTCTCGTTATTATTACTGACATCTAAGATTTGTTTAGTCATGGCCCTCAACTTCAGTTTTCATTAAATTCAAAATCCAAGTAATAAAATTTGTGAAACCTTGCAGCTAGAGGTTCTGTGTTTGTTTCATCGAAAAATCCAAAGCAACACCTCGGTTACGAGAGACCACCCTAGATTTTATTGAATTACTTGCATTCATTTTATTATAATTGAGAATGCCCGCATCTTTTGAATTGAGATCTACAGACTGGTTAATTATCATCTTTTTGAAGTCAAACTTTTTTCTTTAAAGTTCTGGGACGATCATCATTGTCTTGCAACATATTCAATGTTGCCAATGCATACATTTCTACCCATGCCCTTGAATTATCGATGACTTCAGTCAATCTTTTCCTTGCAATGACAATGTCAACATCATATGCATCACTCTTTTTGGATAATAGAAAACAAATCATTAAGGTTTTGAGACCTTGTAACTAAAAAAAAAAATGACGACAGGAAAAAAATGCAAATATATCATATGATATAATTCCATTGACAAAATCATATTTCCAATTTCCATACAATGCTTAATTCTCACTCAAGATGCATTGCATTGAAATTGTAAATGATTACTATTCTATGAATACAACCTTTCTAATTTGAAGTTGGTGCGCAGTCAACCTCAATTGTAATTTCTCATGTCTACTTCACTTCAATGGTGTTTGACTAGGCATATTTATGAGGTTTAGTTGGTGACATCCACTTTAATCGTGTTTGATTTGGCATATTTATGAGGTTTGGCATATTTATGAGGTATAGTTGGTGACATGAATGGAATTGGAATTTGACAGGCAAATTATCCATAATAATAAAAAATTCATATAATCATTAATCTTCTTAGTTAAAATGGATAGAACAAGTTTTTCAATTTTGAAATTCCAACCCTAAAAAGGATAATAACCTACTTTAAATTCAAACTACCCATCAATCCCTAACACGGATAATAACCTACTTTAAATTCAAAATACCCATCAATCATTCAACTAAATATTATTCACCTCACAGATATGTCATGAATGCGTAAGTGCCCAACCTTGTTCACCATTGTTATGATTGTTTAAGTTTTATGTAATATGAAAATTAATTATATCTGGATTTGTTGGAATTGATGAGCAACTAATGCAGTTCAATTGTTGAATTTTCATGGGAGAATTTACTCCACAAGCCCTTCCATTTCCATGAAAAAACATCCATGGGATCAATTATTTTTGGAGACTTCCTTGATTTGGCAGACCTGTATATCTTTCTAAATTCTAATTCTTCTCCTCTGCAAATTCACCATGACATTGAAAGAAAAAATAACCAGCAAGTGAGGGCTGATTGGCATTAGATCTCATACCAATTGTTGCCCTTCTTGTCTGATCCTTAGAGTCAGATTCCCTCTCTCCCATTTGCATGATATTTCAAAGTTCATTTTTTTTAATGCTTAGTTTATAAACGTTTTATGTTTTTACAATTTTAAGTTTTTACCTTTTATTGGTAACTATTATCAGCCAATGTAATTGTTTGCAAAATCACAATTTCCCAGTGTTCAAATTGTACTTATGAATGCCTAAATCTATTCAACATCCTCAACATATGGTGAACCACTGAAATCTGTCATTTCAAAAATCTGCCATTCCAACTATTTTTCTAAATTTCTAACCTATTTTTGAACCAAACCTATCCAAAATTTACTTAACTTACATTGCTTACACGGATGGATTAGGGATTCAATATGTTGTACGTCTCGGATCTAAAGTGCACAAACAAACTCCATGCAGCGTAGTGGCTAAGGCCGCACAATCAAATTCTTTGTCACTGAGCTTTCAAGACTTACCGCGAAGTTCCCAGACTACATAGTATACTGCGCGCTGTGATGATAACACTTAACAAAACAATTTCTTGATGCAGTTCTACTCTCAACGCATAAACTATAAACTTGAGCATACACAGAGAGAAGATATTTTCACAATAGAAACTCAGAAATACATCAACACACAGATGAGTAAATATATTGTGAACGTCGGCACTGCGCGCTAATATAGAATACAATGACTATATAGAGCTTCTGCTCCAACAACTTCTACAAATTACAAAACACATAGCTTGTGCTCTTAGACTTCTCAAACTCCTCACAGCTGTTGTTGCTTGCTAACTATCGACTATTCTCCCTACTTCTCCATTTTGTGTATATTCGACTACTTACAGACTTGGACATATATAGATAAAAGTAAGACTTCATGTAGAAGTGAACAGACTCAAACATTAAAGATGACAATAAATTTCAGCTTACTTCTATCTACTTAACAAAGCTCGAGAAAGATAAAGATTGGCTCATTAAATAACTTCCTTGCTTGTTAACTGCAAAAACATTGAGTTTCCGTAAACATAAAGCTCACAAACTTGAAACTTGCAGACTGAATGACTAACTAAGTCGACGGAGACATAAAGCTCACCGACTTGTAATTGATATCTCCAACACTCCCCCTTAATTATAAGTACGTGAGTTTACAAAATACATCAAAAATTTGAATTGACATGAACTATCAAACATTTGTTACTGCGCCGACTCCTAGACAACTGTGCAATTTCTGAAATGCATCCCTTGCTAGAGATTTTGTAAAGATATCTGTGACTTGTTCTTTAGACCTGCAAAACTCTAAACAAATTTCTTTGTTATTCACTAATTCTCTGATAAAATGATACCTTGTATCAATGTGCTTAGTTTTCTTGTGAAACACATGATTATTTGATAACACGATGACTAAATTATTGTCACAAAATATTGTAGTTGGTTCTTGTCATTCCTGCATCAAATATTTTAACATTCTTCTCATCCATACTGCTTGACAAGCTGCGCTTGTAGTTGCGATGTACTCAACTTCTGCTGAAGAAAGAGTCACGATGGATGGCTTCCTTGATGCCAATGATACTATACCTGTTCCAAAATGAAATGTGTACTCATAAGTACTTTTCCTGTCATCTATGTTTCCTCCACAATCACTATCAGTGTATCTTATAAGTCTGAAATATTTTGACGTAGAATACAAAATGCCAAAATCATTTGTTCCATTCACATATCTCAGAATTCTTTTTCATGCCTTCCAATGTGATTCTTTTGGAGTTTCCATGAACCTTGAAATCAGGTTCACTGCATACATAATATCAGGCCTTGTTGTTGTTAGATACATAAGATTGCCTACCATACTTTTAAATAATGTGGGATCCACCTTAGACCCTTCATCTTCCTTGCTTAACTTCAAACTTGTTATGGCATGTGTTGGGGCTGCTTTGGAATTTATCACGTTGAATCTCTTTAAGATTTTATGAGCATATTTATATTGTGAGATAAATATACTAGATTTGGATTGGTGAACTTCAATACCTAGAAAATATGTCATAAGCCCCAAATCGGTCATTTCAAATTCATCCTTCATGACTGACTTAAATTATTCTATGCTAAAATCACCTTTAAAAATCAAATCATCTAAATATAAGCAAACAATTAACTTATTACCTTGTTGATTTGATTTGATGTACAATGTTGGTTCGCATTCACTTCTCTAAAATCCATTCTGAGTAAGATAGGAATCTATGCGACTGTACCAAGCTCTGAGAGCTTGCTTTAACCCATATAGTGTCTTCTTCAACATGTACACTTTGTTTTCTTGTCCTGGAATCTCATAGCCTTGTGGTTGTTCCACATCTTCTTCTAAATGTCCATTCAAAAATGGTGACTTTACATCCATTTGATAAACAAGCCATTTATTCTGCGCAGCAATGGCTAACACAACTCTAACTGTGTCCATGCGCGCAACTGACGCAAATGTTTCATTGAAATCAATTCCAGGTTGTTGTGTAAAACCCCTTGCAACTAATCTTGCCTTGTGCTTCTACACATTCCATCTGCATCTTTCTTGGTTTTATAAATCCATGATGCACCTGTAAACATCATAGAACTCATCCCACTTTGATATATAAGTGAAAACATGTTATTTTTCCAATATTTAATCATAAACTCACTCAAAATACTAAAATGAATGCTTTGGAAAAAAATAGGTGTAAATTCATACGTAATCATGAAAATGGTCTTAACGTAAGGCTGCGAGAAAAGCGAAATATGGTGAAAAGTGAAGTAAAAGGTTGGTAAAAGAATGACATTTTGGCGACCCAACAAGTACAAAAAAGTATTTCATAGAAAATAGATTTTATAATAGTTATTAAAATATTGTACATCATCATTCAGTTTTAGCCAACCTCTTCTTCTTAGCTCTAAAATTCCTAAGTATTTCATCAATATATATGTCTTCGTTCTCTAGGTGCTCTTCAAAACTTGATTGTGATTGCGTCCTCTCACGCGGAGCATGCCTAGTCATGGTGTACTCACGGGGTAATGGAGGCCACTGTGATGAGGAATCACCTACAAAAGAAAAAAATATAAAATTTAGATGGTCAATTTTTAAATATCATTGAACTCGTTCATTAATATTAAAAAAAACACCTACAATGTCATTATTTACCTAGTTCACTAGTCGACACCATTGGAATGGTTTCCCCCACGTGCTCCTATTCAATTGTGCAACCCTCAAGTACAACATTCTCTGCCATTGAGACCAACTTTATAAGGACAATTATAAATGTATAAGTAAAAAAAATAGAAGTACAAAATGTATAACTACAAAATTATTAAGTATATGATTAAAATACAACCATATTAATGTCATGTGCCTTGGTCGTAGCACCATCGTGGGGGTACACCCCAGTGGAATGGGACTGCATGGGAGAACCATCTTCTGGTTGCAAACTGCTATAAACACACTGCTCTCCAAGACTAGTGGGTTGGTTGACAGTGTTGCTCCCCTGATTAAAACAAAGTTGTAACACATTAAATTTATCGACGATATCAAACATGACTATATTATATTAATAATAAAGGTTAATGTGGATTGAATTTTATTTACCTTATCCTGCAAAGTGATTCTTGGTAACTGCCCCAAGCTTTTCCGGTGTTCAACTACAACTTTATAGCTATACTTGTAACCAAGATGGAGGTGTTCCTCTGTGGTTTCAGTACCAAACTCATCACCCTGCATTGCATAAGAGTATGTATTTTTAATGTTATTGGCTGCAATTACCTAAAAGTTTGAAGGCGATAAAAATAATATATTTGGGTACTTACAATTCGTGACTGCAACTTCAAGTAGTCGCCCTGGCCTAGCCTGTGCTGGCCACATTTGGAAATCCTTGCTTTTGTTTCCTTTGAAGTGTCAGTCAACCTATCATCAAAAGTTTCAAGTATGTTAATATATACAACACTTTTATTTAGATCTAAAAAAATTGAAGGTATTGACTTAAAATTGTAATTTACCTTCTGGGACCCGAGGGTGTTTTTCCTTCATCTGTCAATTTCTTCTCTTTTTCATCCTCAATGAGGGCCTTCCACTCTCTCTCTAGAATAATCAGAGGATGCTCGTACTTATCATTTTGTTTCAAGTGCTTCCTATACGTTTCTCACTTATATTTTAAATATTGGCCAACTGCAGTGGTGGTCAAGGTCTTATTAAATGTTTCTACACCAAAAAGGATTTCAAGATAATTCATCAATTCTTTTTTGAGGTTGGAATTCTAGGAATTCCACCTCTCCTGTATGGTGGGCCCAAAAATCAGCAACGCCTTGTTCTCCAAGGACTTATAAAAATCGGTGTTCCCTACACGCAAAAATATTATATGATTATTAATTTAAAAATAATAATTTAGATGATTTATATTTGTCGACATAGAGAACATGAAACAATTAAAATTTTAAAAATTACCTAGGACTTTAACTTGCTTTAATGGAATCCCTTCCTTGTTGACCATAAATGTGCCCTTAAGGGTCCTCGTGCTGGTCACACGTCTTTCTTTAAGAAAAACAACCATATAGTGGGCCAAATCATCAGCCTCATCTATGTAACCACCTCCAGATCATACCTATGTGGTCGCTTCCTGGGGGTGCGTGTCGTGGCTCCAACCTAATGGCGTGGAAGGTGGAGATCTGAATAGCTGTGTCCTGAAAAGTTTTTGAGGGCCGACATCGAGACCCTGTGGCATATGTGCAGTGCCACTACTACCGACACCATGCATGTTGGGGTTAACAGGATCCAAAAATCTCTATATAGGAAAGAAAACATTTTTTTGTTTAGATAATGTAAAAGTCAAAAATCAAGATTTCATAATTGATCTTATGACACAAAAATAAAACCACTTGAAATTATGGTTATTACCTTATATGTGTTAATCCTTGTCATAACTTCTCTGATCCTTTCTTCAACCTCGAGAGTTTGATCTAAAATATCTAACAAGTGAGCTAGTTCCATGTTTGCTTTATTGAGCTTTTTTTTAATTAAAACCACAGGGTCAGTGGATTCATAAAAATCCCTTTCGTCGAGTGAATCATCATCAACATCATGGCCTGCTGACTACATATTCAAATAAATAAATGATAATTCAGTTATGTAAACAAATAAAATAACTGATCGCCACAGAAATAAGATGCACATTAAATACAATTCAAAAATTGTTGTTCATTTACCTGTTCTGAGGCCGCTTTTGATTTACCAAGATCAACCTGCCGCATTACAGTAAAATTAGAACTATGATCATTATCATGAGAAAAAAATTCAAATGTCTGAGAAATCCTCCCTCTTTATTGACGTCCAAAGAGGAATGTTATTATTGATAACAAAAATAGGCCACACTGTGTAAACAAACCGAAGCTCTCCAAATGGATTAACACCATAAAGAACATAATGAAAATCATAAAATATAAAAATCATTGCTTATAAGTTAAGTAAATTAGTATATGTATCACCCCCATAATATCAATGTATGTATCTATTCGATTCAAATTGTAATTAATCAACAACCCTTCCCTTGCAGCTATTGATTTTATTGCACATACAAATACACGGTTTCCTTCATGCCCCTCAAATACGCAATTGGGTTTCTTATTTGTGGTCGTGGGTTGTGTTCTTTTTATAAACCCTGCAATATTCTCCACTTCTTTTGGCCTTCCGTCAATATAGATAGTTGCTCATTTATTTTGATCAATATCTTTTAGTTGTATACAATTTGCAGCCAAGCCATATCTTCACATACTTTTTGTATATTGGACTATTCGTATCCAATCTTTGTAGATATAACATTGTTTGACATATTTCATCAATTCCGTTCATCTATCGTAACAAACCTTTATTCCATCCATGGAAAATAGCCCCAAACCATGTAATGATGATGGAGTAATCCAATATATCCTTTCGTTTACACCAAAATCAGTGTTTATTTCAGGAAGATCCTTGGGTGCCCATCGTTTCACTATATTTTTGTACCTCAAGGGAACCTCGATGTCATCTATGCTCTCATGATCATAAGAACATGATCCTTCTTTCTCAAGAAAAAATTCCATGCGTCTATGGAATTTTCTTCTGATCTTCTCACCTCTAGTTGATCTCCGCCTATTAGACCTACTAGATGTCTCACTTTCCTCTCTTCCACATGAAATTCCCTCACTCAATGAAGATATATCTGACAAATACCTGTTTGCTTTTACGTCCTATAACACCATCAATGACAGAAACAGTCAACCTAACACACATGCCTAGAACGCATTTCCTTCAAAGTTGTAAATTGGTTGTTCTAATAACCACCTTGTGTCCACTATTTCTCACGTGCCAAGGAAAGGTGGTTACCTTCAATGATGAAGCTATGCATTGAATCTTAAGAGTATAATGAGGATAACATTAGGTTATAACTGCTAGAAATGGATAAAACACTCAATAATAGTTGTTGAAATTATAGAGATTTTATGTGGTGAATTTGTTCAACATGTGCTTACAAAGAAATCAAAGTTTCAAGAACAATGATCCCAAGTATAAAAAATTCAAAAACATGAAAAAATCCAAAAAATTATAAAACACTTCTTACTAATGTCATCCCAATTGGAATTACATGGAAGATGAAAGTCTAAGATCATTATTGTAATCCATCCCATCATAGTGATAGTCCTTCAACACCATTATTTGTTGCTTCCATGCATTAAATAATCCTTGCTTGAATACTCAACCAACCTCTCCTCCACTGATACAGAACATAATCTCACACCATGGCATGATGAGAGGCTCTCGTGAGCACCTACGCACACTGTCACATGTGGGAAGATCCATGGAACATTTTCAAAGAACAAGGAAAATAATATCTATTGATTGTAAGCTACCCATCCCCCTTCCTCATGCATTTCCCTATTAAATGAAATAGTAGGAAACTAAGAAATACTCCTCCCCACTCAAATAAAATCTCATCCAAAGACCACTCCACAGTCATAGTTTCCCACATAAGGTATTGTTCCATGCAAATGAAACAAATTCTCACAATACCATATGTGTTATACCTCAAGTGCCCACATACCCTATTTGGTTAGTCGAAATCATGCCTCTGTGTTTTTGGGTTCCCTCTCGGCAATGGCATGGATAAGTTCATTGATAGAAGGTTCCTTTGGCTTGGGTGTCCTCTTTAAGGTATAAATAGGCCATTCTCTCCTCTTCCAAAGTATTCTTGGGTTATTTCTCATTCTCTCTTCTTGGCAGAGGGTGAGTGTTCTTGATTTCAAGGGTTGCAGAAGGTGGCATGTGTATTTTTAGGTAAGCAATGTGCTACCCAAGCTCTTCTGTACTAATTTTTAATAATATTGAACACAATTTTCTGGTAAGAAATGTGCTACTCAAGTTCATATGTACTCATTTCTAATCCAATGAACACAATCCTTAATTTGGAACCTACTCTTCTTGCAGAAATACTTTTGGATACCAAGACACCCTCAAGTTACAACTAGAAGGAAGCATAYRACTATAAAATGAAMTTTKCCTTGGCAAGCTAAATGACTCTCAAGAGAGACTTTTGAGAGTTTCTCMTATAATGGWGAGTTTGGACAATTTTCTCTYRAGCAAGTAGGAAAYGAYRAAAYARTAATGCTCTATGTAATTTATAGAAGGTTAGCAAAAATGTTAGTCATTAAGCACACACAAATGTTTTCTCATTAATACTAGAACTCTTTGAAAGAAAAGATAAATCAAAAGGCTGAATTTCTATAAAATTATACTTAAAATGCTCTATTCTTTAATCAATATTTCTGAATAGTCTATGAAATTGGATATGCATAAGCATTGTTCTATCAAGATGTAACACTAATTAGTACAATGTTTCTACTTCATTACTAGTATCATGTTGGTATCATAGTAAGCTCATAATGATTACCATAGTGTTACTCTTTCACACTTGTATTATCTAGCACATGCTAATTAATCTAGGAGTCAAGCATGCAAACAAACCTTATCACAAAGAAGCGCTAGTTGGTGATGGAATCCAACATCGTAAGATCGATGCACTAAGGGGTTGAGTTTCAGCGGGTGGGAAAGTTACGTTGACAACTTGGTTAAGAAACTAATTCCCTGGTGCAAGTTACCTCACCAAGCAGTGGGAAACCCTCCAAGGAGTTTGAGGGAGTCTAGCCAATGTCGATTCCAGGTACAACACCACCTTCCCTCTGTTGTCACCTTGGGTAGGAAGTTTAAAATATTATGGCCTCTATGGTACCACCTACTATACCAAATCATAGGGGAGAGAGTCGACACCAAGACAAAAAATGCAGGGTTGATTACTCTGTCGGCCCCAATGTGACCTTGTGCTTGATCCTTGTGTTAGAAGGGATTTCCAAAGTTAGTGATATAGCAATTGTATTTCACTCCCTAACTCAAAGCTCTATGTTTTTTTTGCAGCTTTGGAAATTTATTCTCACAATCCTATTCCAAATCTCTACACGTAAGCTAAGATGGGTTTGAAGAGCCCTAGAAAAGTTGCTAGATAAATTTTAATTAGCGCTTGATTTTAGGTTGTTGTTACTCAAAGGAGCGGTCATGAAACTAATGGTGTTTCGACTCGAATCTTTAAACCATGCAAGAGGAAAATGGAATGCAATAATTTCAACTTCGATGAAAACTAGCTATGGGAAGGAGCAAGAGGTTTTCCTGGATCCCTGTAAGAGTCTTTGGAAGCATATGGTAATTAATATTTCAATATAGCCCACTTAATGGAATCATTCCCAAAAATAAATTTCTCTTGGCTCACATTAATGGTTTCATGGATGAGCTACATGGTGCCAAGTTTTTTCTAAGATTAAACTCCATTATATCATATCGAATCACTTACTAATGCAATGTAATAAAGTGGAATAATGTGACACTTGCCAATGTAATAAAGTTCTATCAAGAAGAACTGTAGGGTGATGTCTCTGAAGGATAGTTTCATGGAAGCAATAATGAGGACAAATGGCCACATGGAAGGGATCTCTAAATGTAAAGAAGGAAGAAATGGCTACAGAGAGCATATCATGAATATTGCATACCAAGAAGAACAAGACTACAACACCCCTGATATGTGTTTAGGTTTGGATTTATAGATGATAAAGCCTAGGTGTTTGAAGGGTGTTCCCATTAAGTAGGGATGAGATTGCTAAGAGCAGTGGAGGTCCATTAATAATAATTATTTAAGTATTCAATAAAGGTTCACCCATTATATTTGCATTAAGGGATGACAAGACATTTTGGGTCCATAATTCAAGGAGGGGTGGTGGAGAGCCATATGTTCTAATAAAACACAAGTTAGAAGGATGTGCCACTCATATCCTTATCAATAAAAGAATTATTAATTGACTAAAAAATAAAAAGTAAAAATGGTATAAAGGAAAGGGAATATGCAAGTTGGGAGGATTGTTTTTAGGAATCGAAAGAAGTAAAACAAAGAGAGGTTTTAATTTTTCCTTGGAAAGTGAAAACAAAGGAAATAATATAATTCTAATTTAGTGTTTGAGCTGTGAACTAAGGATTCAAAGTATTGATGGGATTTCTTGAATGGAAAGTTTATGAGTTTGGTTTCTTTTAGATGTTAAAGAATTAGGGGCAAAGGGATCCCTTAAGTTACATGATGTCATAGGACGTATTCTTAAGCAATCCAATTTGGAGCAAGTAGAGGAAAACACCAAGTTGAAAAGGAGGATAACATATTTGGAATATGAATTGATTCCTAAACCATTGTTTATGTAACCATTGGCCATTAGGACACCATATGACCAACTTGAAGACAATCCCAAGATAATTTCCACAACAAAATGAGCCCAAGGGTTGTTGTAGGGAGCTAGGGAGACAATTGCAACCAAAATTGAAAAAATATTGAAGTTGTTGATGGATCTATGGGAATTGATGAGCAAATCCTTTGTCCTTGACACCAAAATTATTTATTTGACCAACTCTTTGAATCAATGATTTACCAACTTCACTAAAAAGGAGATAAAATGATGGCTACATTGGCATTCTCATTTATACTCCATATTAGGCTACATTGGTCAATTTCCCTCAACCACTAAAGTTAGCATGAATGTCTTCCACTTTTATTAGTGGATGTGATCAATGCATGGAAATGTGTCCCATGATGTTCCAAATAGGCATTTTTAAGGTTCTTGTAGATACTTGAAGATACTTGATTTGATTGATTTCTCCATTTGGAGTATCCAAAGTTGATCCAACAGTGGCACTCTTCACCTTGTGGTTTCTCCTAATTATGGTTGGTGATATTTTTGGATTTTCTCTCAGGCATGTTGATGCAGGAGCATCTGCTCACATAAGAAGTTTCTAAATATTGATTAGGCCTTAGGGTCTTGAACCAACTCAAGAAGGGGTTTTTTTAAACTCATTGTAAATTGTTTTGAAATTCCTTAGTTTCAGAGTTCAATTCTAGAAGGTTTTAGTTAAAGTAGTGAATGCCAATTAGTGATGAGTCATAGGAATTAGGTGTCAATGCAATCACTGAGTCATGAAACTAAACTCCCAAATTTGTGGAATGACTCGAGGGGATGTAAAAGATCTGAGTTTTGAAACATTATAAAGGAAAGGATTGAAAACTATATTATTAGAATTAGTTCAAGATTTATAGGAGTTAGTTGTAGTGAGCTAGAAGCTCAATCATGATCTATATAGCGTATTGGTTATAGAACTAACTCAACATGAGTGTAATTTTCCTACAGGTATCTGGAAGTCTAGTATGCCTTGTCTTTTCTTGTAATGTGTGCGATATTGCTTTTTGATGAAACCATGGTACATGAAATAGTTGTGAGTGTTGTGAAATAGTTTCGACCTGTATTGCCCTGTGTTAAATGAGAATATTTGAGGAGAAGAACGTCGCTCCAATGGAAAGATGCAGATGTTTGATAGTAAAAGAAATCAAGTTACTTCTGACTAACTATAGGAAGAGAAATATGCATGCATGAAGGAAGTGGTAATAGGATCTTTTGGCCAGTAGACAGTTTGGGTATTTTGGCCAATAGACAATTTGCAAACATATTCAAAGATATCAATAAAAAAATGACCTATTGGTATATTGATAGATCTAAGAAGAGGGACAATGAAACTCACCATTCTCGCTAGGTTTCGTTTGCAACAATCAAGCGAATCCTTCGTTCCCTCCCACGTGCAAACTCAAACTGGATATCCTCCTCGTGCAGTGGCCTCACGGATCCTATGTGACCTCTATTCTAGATTGCCCCCTCAAGTTGTCTCATGGATCTCCATGCCCTCTGTGCACATTTCCTCCTCGCGGCAAGGTTTCAGTTTGGCTTTGTTTGGAAAATAGGGGTCAACGTCGAGTGTTTCAAAAATATGGGTTGCACGGGAGGGAATTCATGTGTAACATATATCATATGTTACATATAATATATCTTATATATATATTATATGTAAAATATAATATATGTCACATATTATATATTTTTAACATATATTATTTATGTAACATATAATATATGTAATATATATTATATATTACATATGTAAAATATAATATATGTTACATAAATAGTATATGTTTAACATATATTATTTATTTAACATATACACTATATATAATAATATTAACATATATAATGTTGAAGACAACATAGTATAGTAATGATCCATGACAAAGTCGATGATGATAATGAAGACAATGAAGATGATAATGATGATGATGATCATGACGATTATGATGATTTTGATGGCGATGATGATGATGATGATTTATAGCGATAATGATGATGATGACGATGATGACAATGTTGGTTATGGTGATGAAAATGATGCCATTAAATTGAGAGGACATGGGTAAATTGATCCTCCTCCAATTTTGAGATGGATGGGATAGAGGTCCCATATATTATCTCAATAAGTGTGCCCTTCTAAAATATATCAAACTACCACATCATGAAGTGCACCTACCTAGCACTAATCCCAAGGTAGCATGCACCCACTAAGTTCTCCAAATGTAAATCAATCAAAATAAATTGAAGGGGATAGGGGACCACAATCCCTCCACCGCACATGAACTGCTCCACTAGGGGAAAACACTTTTGGAGAAACCAAAAGCTAGCACTCCCTATCTGAGAGGAAAGTTTTTTCTCCAATACCAGTCTTGTCCCTTTCTACCTCAATTGTAATTGTAACCTACAAATCCAAGCCTACTGCAATCTTGGAATCAATCACTAATCCCACACAAGGTTCTATAAATGCCTCCTAAACATCACTCTCCTCCATCATGGAATCACTCCACTTCCATGTGGACATTCAAGGGACATTCAAGGAGATGATAGAAATTTCAACGCCTCCAACATCGAGGACACCATTTCTCTTGAAGGGGGATGACATGTTAAGGCCCTACCTTATCCTCCTTACTTTAGATTACCTAGGAATTAGTAATTAATGTACGAGACCATATTCTTTGAATAAGGCCTGCTAGGTAGTTAGTTGTTAGTTACTTAATGTAAAAGGGTCCTATTTATTAAATAATGCCCATTAAGTGATTGGTACTGATTATGAATGTAAGGGTTATATATATTTGTCTCTCTTATTTAATTTTCTACTATTTATATTTCTTGAGTAATTTCTCAATAATCATTGTTTCTATTGGTCAAGTACATTACATTATTACCTCCATCACGCTTATACTCCTCCAAGTGACATGTGCAATAATGCTTCTATGTAAGGGATCATTTATTGCAGATGAAACTAGGGATACTTTCATATCTTGTGAGATGCATCTAATTGTTGTAATATCACACATCACATAAATATTTCTTGCCAGAGATCATCAAAATCATTTCCATACAAAAAAAAAATTAGTGTATATTTAGTATTTTAGGTTTTATTGCATAGAGTGGGTGTGTGAGTGATCTTTGAGTCCGGAAACCCTCCCTTGTCGTCAATGAATGCGAACAATTTATCCATGTTAAATTTTTATGCATACAAAAACATTTTGAAAAAATTTCAACATTGGCCCCATTCACAGGTCACTGTTGCTCATCATGTACTCTAGTCCTAGTACAATGTCTTTTAATATCTGTTTTGTAACAACCCTGGTTAAATAGATGCATAGGGATTATTAAGTAAAATTAATTAGATAATTAATTGTCCTAATATGGTTTTAGTTAAACAATGATTAGTATTAATAATATTAGTTAATTAATTATTTATTAATTAATTGTTTATAACTTTTGATTGATTGATTAATTAATTAATTGATTACATAACACATTCAATGATTTGGGTAATAAATTAAGGGGCTTAATAACTTTAATTTAATCCTTATGAAACTTTACATATGACAGGTTAAGGATAAGATAATAAAGGAGGGGATAAGGTAATAAAGGAGGGGATAAGATAATAAAGGAGGGGATAAGGTAATTAATGGAGGGGAGGAGAGTCGGTGAAGGGGGAGATAAGACAGGGAAGAGTCCGATGGGAGAGGGGGTTATTATTTTGGGGGGAGGAAGCATTTTGGAGGGGGGACTGGATTTTTGTTTGGCATATTTTTCTGGTGTTGGGAGTTTGATATTTGGAGTTTTGGTGAACCATTGCAGGGGGCACCAGGTTGCTGGGCGTTTTGGGCACGGGGGCCAGGATTCCTTACGGTATCCTGGAGCTAGGGAGTCAGACAGGCTGCTCCTAGTTGGCTGGATGGTTAGTCGGTTTTTGGGCAGGGTTTGGTCAGTGCATCTGGCTGGGCAAAGCAGCAGAGAAAGGACAACTAGATCAGCGGGAATTAACATCAGGCAGAGGTATTTTTATTTTGTTATGTAATTCTTATTCTGTTATGTAATTCACTAGATTGATGTTCATCAATTAATTTAACCTGCTTATATGCCGAATAAAAAAAAATTACTTAGCCTTTCTGCGTAGAAGTAATCTTTTCTGTTTCAATTTATGGATTTTATTAGACTTAATTAAATTTGGTCCCTACACATGGTATCATAGCCCTGGTTCAAAATCTGGAGCCGAGGGCCTACCTACCCACCCAGAAATTTAAACAAACCCCACCTAGAAATTTAAACAACCCTGAAACCTTTTAATTAGATGAAAGTCTGAGCTCCAAGCTCCACCTCCACCTAGCCTGCAAGCCAAAAACATTTTTTTTTTAGTTACACAGATCTATATATAAACAAGCATTTTCAACTAAACTATGCGTTGCATCATTTTCCAATAACTCCTTACTTCTAAGGTTAATCAAATTACATTTATAACATAAATTCCTCTTCTAAGGTTAATCAAATTACATTTATAACATAAATTCCTCTTCTAAGGTTAATCAAATTACATTTATAACATAAATTCCTCATGGTGATGTTTTCAAAGCCCTTACCTAAAAACTTCATAGATTAAAATACAAAACAACATCGAAGTCTATCAACAACAAATTGATATCTTTGTAACAACATGTTGATCTCTAGTACATAAAATCTTCTAGAAATAACAACATTATGATAACAACAACAGATTTACCTATAACAGCTGTAGATTCATCTATGACAGTAATAGATTTAACTATGCAAAACAATAATTTAGAGCACTGCAACAACAACTATGGAAACTAGGAAACCAGGTAGTGAACAAGATTGCAAAAATCTTCAAGAAACATTATTGATAAAATAGACTCTTCAACATAAGATAGGAGAACTTTCCTAAGAATGTATGGTCACCACCTCATTCCCAAGAGGTCTCTCACAGATTTCCATGTAAGCATTCACCCAGACATCCCTACTCTGAGCCTATAAGCTTTTTCATAATGAAAACTCTCACTTTTTCTTTATTATCTTTCTCTGCTAGACCAATTGAAAAAAATCTTAAAAGAAAACCTTGGTAGGAAAGATTGCATGATCAGTGTTGGATTTGAGATATGTGTCAATACCAGTTAAGTTTCATAGATATAGCAGATCAGGAAACAAACATATCCTACCACTGTAAACGACATAAGAATTTAAAGTCCCTACATTTGACGATGGGATTTCAGTCAGAATTTCACATTTATCAAGTCACATCTAAAAGGGAGGGAGCGATGCATGATCGTTGCAAAATTACTAGCAAACAACAAATTATCTAGTGATGAGAGTTTCTTTTTTCATCTTTCAAAAATGTGTTACCTGATGGATTCCAAAGGGCATCTCTCTGTGATTGTATTACGACTGAGTATCCTTCAATAGTGCATGTTGATTTTGATTGTGATATGGAAATACACTGGCCAAAACAAGATCCCAGGCCTGGACTGACTATGTCATGACCCGAAGTGATTATTTTTTATATATACCAATTCTCACTCATTACTCATGTGGGCTATCGGGTTCATGGCACTGGATCATAACAGACTGATGATCCCTTGGTTAATGTACTTAAACCTCTTTCAATCAATAAGAGCACTGCAATACAATCTAACCTTGACCAAAACAGAACCCCGAATATCTAGTCTTTTAGAAGAGGGGCAGGCTTACCACTGTAAATTTCACGTAACTTTGTGGCATGAGGACTGCACTGGACACAATTTTCGAGGAACTTATGCTCATTTAAAGGAAGAGCACGGACGAGACTAGGAGGGTGAGGAGGCGGCTGTTGGAGCCGCCTTTGTTTTTTCTAGCCCGTCTCAAATTTCATGTCTTAATGCTCAAAATCGAAAGATGGTTTTCGTATTTTCCATCTGTGATTTCAAAATTTTTGAAGTCTTATCACGCAGCAACGATGATTATTGTACTCTCAAGGTGAGTTCTACTTTTTGACAATTTTTTTTCCCCCTTTTGTTCTACCTCGGGATTTCGCATGTTGGATGCTATAGATCACGTATTTCACAAGTCCCGAGCAACGAAACAACGAAATCGCTTTAAAATTTTACCCCAGGTCAGTAACGGGAGTAAAGTTTTCCTAATCACGATTGAACATCATCGGGTTTTCGCACCTTGGCGTTCACTAAATCCAAAAATCTCATTATCGTATCCCCGATAGCCAAAACCACGCGGTCCGTATGTTAGTAACCCGTGTCAAAGTTAAAGGAAAAAACTAAGCCATGGTTAAGTTCCGTCGGCAATTCGCCACTCGGTGTGTTCTCTTTTAAAAAACTACACTGTCTAAGCCCGAGTCGCGATAAAGATACGAACATAATTAATTAAACACTTAATCTGAGTTTATCTTCCCTTTTAATTAAAACGTATTATCGCGATCTCGTGATTTCGCAGCTTGACATGCAAACTTCCCAGAAACTTACCTTCGAAGCTCCAAGTCGCGATATGGCGAATATAAATAATCACGTGATTAATTAAGCACCTAATCACAATTACGTTTTTATTAACCAAAATCAATCATCGCAATTTTGGGGGTTAGAGGTTCAAAGGGTTAAAGCAAAAATTCCCGATACAACGAATACCGAAAGGTTAAATTAACTTTGGTAAAATCGGATTAATTAAGCTAAATCAATATCTCCCGTGTTTTGATGCTTGCACAGTTTACGAAGCATTCTTAATCCTTCCTTACCCCAACTGACATTTCGAACCGCCAAAATTTATGGCATTAATTAGAAATAAGGCGAATCGACAAATAAAGATCAGGTTTTTATTGCTAAATTTATTTCTAAACATGATTTGATAGATCTGTTCTAAAAAGTACCGAGTTTTCAAATATATATAGAGCTTTTATTCGTTATAACAAATGTATTTCTATATTACGCAGAGCACACTTTCTCAGTGAGCTAACTTCTATATGTATACGTATTTTTATCACAGAAGAGCTAAAGAAGGATCTCCAGTCATGGCCCCGCGAAAATCACCCAAAGCCAGTGTTGAGGTTTTGGGACAAGGTTCGGACAACGTCGCTGATACTTCACCTCGAAGTGTCGACTCGGTCCCAAACCGGTCGTTCGTTTCTGATGTTCTGCAAGCTGAATTAGTAGATTATTCCGATGATTCCAGCAACAATGAAAAAGACGACATAACCACCAAGTATAAGATCGACATTCAATTGGGAATGCATAAAGTAGCGGCCAGGCCACGACTACTCCCCTATTATGATATGGTCCGATGGGCATTAGACCATGTGGACATACCAACCAGAACCATCATGAATGAGCAGAAGGTCACCATCGGGACTTTCAGGCTTGAACATCTGCAAGCCATGTACAAGTTGCCCGCAGCGTCTGACCTTACATATGATGCCGAATTCTTGGAAGAGTTCAAACAGAAGGAATGTGTGCAGTATGACAAAACTATGTCTAGCTTAATAAGAGATTGGGTTTCACACTCTGCGAAGTTCAGGGTAGACAGTCATGGTATATATTCAATAGCTTCCTTAGAACCACAGTTCAAGTATGTAGCTATGATGACATGTAGATTATACGGGAGAGAGGACACCTCACATTTCTTTCTTCAATGGGTGCCTCTAATATTTCGAGTCGCCGAAGGATGTTCCTTCGACTGGGCAAAATTGTTGTCCGATAGCTTGACCAGTCGGGTTACAGAGTATCGGGCTCAGAAAGAGAGTGGAAAAAGTGATTCATTTTTTATGTCTGCATACATTATGGACGCTATGTGTTTTCTAACACCATTTCCATTAATGAGATGGAGTTGGACTCCGCAGAGGATGAGCCTATCCACATCTATCATGCGAAATTGTGGGAAAACAAAGCGGCGGATTTCGTATATGAAATCTTCAACTGGGTGATGGTACCGCTGCATGTCACTATTTTCGGCCACCCGCCACTCAGGATCTCGGACTGTATAGTGACGAATTTGAGCAGCATAGCTGACTGGTATGTAGAAGCCGAATTCTCATATCTCAGAGTTTTCGGGGCTTCTGTTCTCCCACATGCATTGCCATTATTCATTCCCAATAAGCTCGCTTGTCGTGAGGTTGCTAGACAAACAGTGATTGGTGGTATAAGCAAGGAGCTTAAGGGATACTCAAAAAAGGTATGACCACCTTTTCTTGTTCATTTAAATTCATATTCTTTGTTAGATTTCGGGCATGCTAAAGCTGAGGTAGCAGCCCTGGAAGACCTAAAGTTGGTCCTTATTGAATACAAGAAGCACGATTTGCAAAGGGTCGTGAGTAATCATTTGGCTAGTTGCGGATTCAAGAGATTTGAGCACGAAAATTCACCCTCGGATGACATTTTCCGAGGCGCAAGATCTTATGCCGAGATTTTAGCTTGGATCCAAACATTGGCACCTGAAGAGAGGGCCGATGTTCTAAAATTCCAAGAACATAGACGCAGTTGTCTTCCCACAGTATTACGGGGTGAGCATTCAAGTACAACGGAGGTTAAACAAAAAGATGCCGAAGGCTCCAAGGATGCGACTCCCGGTCAAGAAAAACACCAGGATGAGGGAGAGCAAACTAAGAGTCCGAAAGCAGAGATAAAGACTCCCAACCCGCTGAAGAAGCAGAGTCCAGTTACTACTCCGGGACAATCAGCAAAGCAAATCGGAGATCCTATCACATCGGTTACTCCCTTGCAGTCAACTCAGGGAAATATTGACGCAGGGTGGATCTTCAATGAAGAGTTGAGGCCTATAAGGGTGGAAGAGCTCCCTCCAAATGAGTTCTTCTTCGATAAGAAAAGAAAGGCAGTGGTAAAGAGAGAATTCTACCAGGAAGGGGAATCGACAGTCAATAAATACAAAGTTATGACTGACATGAAGGACAAGAAGAATGAACAGTTTGCAACAGAAATAGCTAGGACATTAGGTGCATATGCCACAGTGAACCAATTTTTAGTCGGGGTTTTGAAAAACCAGCTTAAACGAAAAAATCGCCTCATCAAGACCCTAGAAGCCAGACTAGCCACAACAGCGGAGACTGCCAAAGACCAGACGAGTGTAGGTATAGAGCAAGCAAGGTTGGCCGATAAAAGTGAGATAGAGTTGCTCAAGACTAAGCTCTAACAAGCACAACTAATGGTTTGGGATGGTCAGATGCAAGCGAGCCAACAAAAAGATTTGATCGAACAACTGCAGGCTAGGGTGGAAATCGTCGAAAGCAAAGTGATAAATATCGGGATGTTCCAATCCTAGGCGATGGAGATTCGAAGCAGAGTCTCTGCGGCCCAATGAAATTTACTTGCCAAGGTAGAGGTGATTCGGGACAACTGTTTGCTGGTTAATCAAATTTTGGAGAATTTATCTGCTAGGGAAAGAGAAGCTGGAGCAGCACGGGTCACCTTTCAAGAAGCTGTGATAGCCACAAACAACAAGGATTCGAGAAGTACTCACAGGTTTACCATTTCGGAGCAGACCAGAGGAAACATTCTATTAAAAGAATGGGAACACAGCATCTCGGAAGGTAAGATGCAAGCCAAGAGGGTAACGAAATCCTTAGAAGAGGCTTTTAGCTCTGTAGATGGTAATCTGCTAGGCATTGATAGTGGAGGTAATGCCGAGACATTGATTCAGATGAATATGGAAAAAATATCACTTGATTTAAATGAAAAAGATGAAAGAGATTCAGCCGAGATCTCCCAAGTGACTATGGCGGACATAGTCCAGATAGACAAATGTATGATTAAACCAAGCGCGCAATTATGCGCTATCGACATCATAGACAGACAGATGGAAGACAGGCTGCCGCAATTAGCCCGAGATTGTTACTCTTTTGAAGCCAATTGTCAAGCAGAACCGTCAAGGCTGATATCTCGGCTGGTTGAAAGATGTGTCACCTGTACCGAGCACGCACGAGGACAAGCTTCTGGCGCCAAGTAAAGACAGAGAAGAAGAAATGGAGCGATTGCTCTCCTCCCTATCATAACTAAAAATTTTGCAACGATTGAGATTCCATCTTATTGTAAAACTGTATAAATACACCATAGAAAGAAAGAAAAGAGGCTGGACCTTTTTGTGTCGATTGTAACAAAGTTTTTACATTTTGAGAGTTAATACAAAGCAAATATGAAGATTCTCAATTCCGTCACGACTGTGTTATGAGTTTGTTTTCTTGTATCTCATATTTCGTTTCATTTCATATTCGTATCTGATGAATGCTTCACTATAATTTAGTACAACCTCTACTATAGCGAATGAATTTTGGTTTTCTATATTGTTTACTGTTTTTCCTCTGTACCAGCTATCAGCAGGTGTAAGACCAGTCAACACTTTCAGAATTCTATATATATTTTATGCTTCATCGGGTGATTTCTTTACATTTTTCTTCTTCTGTTTATATGTGATATTCTCCCTTGATAGGAGCCTTACTCGATAGACAACTAAATGTTTTTTCCCACCTCATACATTTTATTAAAATATAACCTAGTTACGGAAAAGAGCCTTTGATTTGCACCCCGTTTTATTCCTGAAACCATAAACTCTCTTTCATACGACCGAATTGAGACAACACTTAATTTCCCTCTAAAGTTTCCTTATTTTTCTATTCCTCCATGACTATCCCTGTACCAACTCAGCCCAATATCGAACCCAAATTATCAAATCAAACGCACATTGCCTTAAACCTTTTCGATACCATTCTTAAAGCAGCCACTATCCGGGTTGAACTCGAACGTTCATGGGTAGCGATTGAACAGGATATAAGCATTCAGGAATAGTTGGAAGCTAGACAACGCCAACACAGAAATCTTCCCTAGCTTCCCTTGCCGAAGGTTGACGTTGCTCTCTTCTCTACCCTTTACCCACTTTCGGATGCCTAGACACTGTACTTCTAAGCCTTAAGTACAGACTCTGGAACAACAACGGCCACAACGACTTTTAGATCGGTGGCTCTACCATCCGCTGCCACCGCTGCCCTGGCGGAGGAGAATGTTGTCCACCAAATCTTGGTTTCCCCAAGCGTGAAGCCACATGGAGGAGGAACTCGCAGGGTTAAGCTGGAGTGCTCTACGGGGTTAACCTGTCTCACACGCTCTCCACGACAACTAACACACCGGAAACACGCAATCCGGACTTCACGGTCCTGCTCACCAACTTCTTCCGGGAGCCTACTCCCTACAACTTCGTTTTATGATAATAATAACCAGATCTTGGAGTGAACTCTTCAAACTACATAAAAAACCAGACAACAACAAAAAAAAAAAACCATGAACAGTCCAACATTCTCAAACCCATAAACCATGCAATCCAGGACTATCCAACATTCTCAATATCAAAGAATCACAAAAGTATCAAAGTGAAACGTCCTTTAGTGCCAACTAAAATAATAAGATAACTCATTTAAGGGATTTAATCACGAGATTAACACACAAAATAAAAATATGAAGAGCAAATAACAAAATATGGGGCAAAAAATGCCCAATAGAAATATCGGTTGGTACACACAGTCAATAAACATTAAACAGTATGCTTTAAGTTAAGTGGAGGTTAGCTCGCGAGGAGCATTGCGTTTACGCTCAGCGTAGAGTCAAACAAGCCACACAACTACCAAACTCAACCTACGAGCCAACACCAGCGTTGAGTCAAACAAGCCATGGCCAAGAGAGGAGCTTGCAAGAGGCATTTTCTCTTGCACTAAACGCCCAAGCGTCACCGCCATACATAGGACCAATGCCCTAGAGTCTGCACAAATTCGTATGAGGAAGGAGCCACGGGATGGCGCCCTCTTGTTCCCAAGCTAGCGCCTGCGCCAAACCACCAGGGAGAAGATTAGGGTTACAGGGATGAAGGCTAGGGTTTAGATAAGGGGGGTGGGGGGGTGCTGGAGGAAGCAAGGCGGGCATGTGGAATCCATGCGTGCCCGCACTTGTTTTTTTTTTAATTATTTTTTTTTTTTTATTAAAATTTTTATATATTTTATTATTATTTTTTTGTGTGTTCGTTTTAAAAATTTATTTAATGTAAAGTATAATCAATTGTTTTAAAAATTTATTTTGTGTAAAGTAAAAGTGATTGTTTAAAATAATTAATTGTTTTAAAAATTTATTTAATGTAAAGAATAATTAATTGTTTTAATTAAATCAGTTAAAATTATAATTAGTTGTTTAAATTATAATTAATTAATTCGACTAAATCAATTAATTAAAACAATTAATTAATTCAACTAATGATTTTAGGGATTAATTAATTAGAATGATTTAATTAATTATAGCGAGTTGCAGCTGAGTAATAGCGAGTAACAACAAGTGGAATAACAACACAAATTCGAAGGAGAAAGTACAACAAGTACTGGGACGTACTGAGTTCTCATGAAGCGATATTCTGATCAAATAGCTCTGCAACTCTGCTGCTAGGATTGCCGCAGCCATGGGGGAGTAGGGCTTGCCTAGGGCTTCCTCTCCTCCCCATCCTCCTCCGCCACTCCCAAACTATGTTCAAAATCACATTAAATGGTTTAAACAAAAAGTTTAAGGACTTAAACCATGACCTGGGGGGAGGGGGTTTCATGCGCGCTAGGAGAGTAAGTTAGAGGAATTAGCGAGTGGGGTACAGTGCTAGCGTAGTTACCAGGCGAAGGAGTCAATAATTTTCTTAGGCGAAGAAATCAAGCTTAGACGCTTTAACCCTAACCTAGCCAATCCCCTAAAGAGAGTAACGTCTGTTTACAGACAAGTAAAAGAAACTTACGCCTAACCCTGTTTTCTAGTTTAAGTCGCACCAATTTGAAACGTCCTTGAACTCACTCTGACAACTTTGGTTGATGCAGGTTAAATCATATAGAATGGTTAGGACTCGAGGGAATTGAGGCAGGGGAGCATCATCGCAGGCACCGCCAACACCGCCAGCGCCGCCGCCACCATCGCCCGAACTAGCTTTCATACTGCGCTCGTTGGAAGCCATAAATGAGACTTTAAAGGGGCGACAACCAGCAGAGACCGAAGTGGAACCCCCACCATCTGGAACGGGTAATCTAGAAGCGTCAAGGGATTCAGGAGGAGGACCTCCACCCGAAGACATCACTCGAGAATTGCAAAAGATCAAACTTCTGGAGTTTGCCGGGGGTCGCACCAGTGAACGCGCAGAAGCATGGTTGGAAGGCATGACAAGGTGTTTTGCCTTAGGGACTATGCATCCACCTCAAAGGCGAAGATAACAATTTTTTAGTTAAGAGACAACGCCTTGAACTGGTGGGGCAACCTGGAAAGACAACTGCATCTTACCCCAGACACAGTATCTTGGGAAATTTTCGAGGAGAGGTTCCAAACGAAATATCTGCCAGCTTACTATGAGGAACAATAGGTAGAAGCATTTCATGCTCTAGTACAGGGAAACAAGACCGTAGAAGAATATGAGATCAGATTTATGGAATTGGTCAAATATGTTTCGTATATGGATAATGACCAACGACAGGCAGAGTGCTTCGTCTATGGATTGAACCCTAAGATAAGAGCTATGGTGTGGATGTGGAAACCGTCTTCAGTAGCGGACGCTGTAGAAAATGCACGTTATGTGGAGGAACACATGAACTTAACCAGAGGTATGAGACCGACCTTTCCACATCGTCTTGGATTCGTGGGGAAGGCCCCTAGGAAATTTTCCAGGGGAGGGAGCTCAAGGCCACCTCCATATGGTAACAGAGTTGCACCAAGGAAAGAAGCCACAGGAATTTCAATGGCAGCGAGTGCAACATCTCGTTCATCACCAACGACACAGACAGGTCCACGACTATCTCAGGGAATAACTAGCAGGGGCAAGGGTTCCAGGGAAAGGAACTCATTTCAGAGACAGTCACATAACAGTGCGCAGGTTCAATCCCATGTTACCTGTTGGGGATGTGGAGGACCCCATTATCAACGTGACTGCCCAGAGTTACAATCAGGATTTGCGCATAGAGAAGGAAAGGCCCCGATGGGAAGAGCAAGTAGCAGCCACCAGATTTACGCAACGGTTAATAATCGCCAGGTCGAACATCAATCCACGGTGGTGGAGTCATCAGGTATGCTAAATCATAACAATGTTAAGATTTTATTTGATTCTGGTGCGACAGATAGTTTCATTTCACCATCTACATTAGAAAAGAGTGGGTTGGCAGCCTACGAGCACGATGACTTTAAACAAGTCGAGATG
>JZKD02S1674467.1:284763-304936 GCA_000966675.3 Picea glauca
CATGCACGAGACTTGTATGTACTAGCTACACATGCATTTCTTGTACATGTACACTAGTATGTATGAGTTTTCTTGGCTTACTTACTAATAGTGTCGGTTAATTGTCATGAATGTGCGAATGTACACTAGTATGTATGAGTTTTCTTGGCTTACTTACTAATAGTGTCGGTTAATTGTCATGAATGTGTGAACCATGTTTCTTTTCCTTTGTATCATGAGATACCTTAACTTCAGGACAAAGTTTCCTGAAGGGTGGGTGTATGTAACAACCCTGGTTAAATAGATGCATAGGGATTATTAAGTAAAAATAATTAGATAATTAATTGTCCTAATATGGTTTTAGTTAAACAATGATTAGTATTAATAATATTAATTAATTAATTAATTATTAATTAATTGTTTATAACTTTTGATTGATTAATTAATTAATTAATTGATTACATAACACATTCAATGATTTTGGTAATAAATTAAGGGGCTTAATAACTTTAATTTAATCCTTATGAAACTTTACGTATGACAGGTTAAGGATAAGATAATAAAGGAGGGGATAAGGTAATAAATGAGGGGATAAGATAATAAAGGAGGGGAGGAGAGTCGGTGAAGGGGGAGATAAGACGAGGAAGAGTCCGACGAGAGAGGGGATTATTATTTTGGGGGGAGGAAGCATTTTGGAGGGGGGACTGGATTTCTGTTTGGCATATTTTTCTGGTGTTGGGAGTTTGATATTTGGAGTTTTGGTGAACCATTGCAGGGGGCATCGGGTTGCTGGGGGTTTTGGGCACGAAGGCCGGGATTCCTTACGGTATCCTAGAGCTAGGGAGCCAGACAGGCTACTCCTAGCTGGTTGGGTGGTTAGTCGGTTTTTGGGCAGGGTTTGGTCAGTGCATCTGGCTAGGCAAAGAAACAGGGAAAGGACAACCAGATCAACGGGAATTAGCATCAGGCAGAGGTATTTTCATTCTGTTATGTAATTATTATTCTGTTATGTAATTCACTAGATTGATGTTCATTAATTAATTTAACCTGCTTATATGATGAATAAAAAAAAATTACTTAGCCTTTCTGCATAGAAGTAATCTTTTCTGTTTCAATTTATGGATTTTATTAGACTTAATTAAATTTGGTCCCTACACGTTTCCTTTAAAATTCGACCAAGAAAATTAAAATGAAACGATGACGAGATGGGTTGATATATAGAGTGGGTGTGTGAGTAATATTTGAGTCTAGAAACCCTTCCATATCGTCAAGGCATGCAAATAGTCTATCCATGTCAAATTTTAGTGCATACAATTTTTTTTTGAAAGAATTTCAACGTTGGCTCCATTCACATGTTACTCTTGTCCATCATGTACTCTATCCCTAGTACAATGTCTTTTATCTATTTCCTTTAAAATACAATCAAGACGCATGATCCCGCATATTGTAATGCAAGGGAATGCAATAACGTCAATAAATAAGTACTTGATTAACGCATAAGCTTCAATATCAGTTATTTCTTGTCCTTGTTTTTTTCTCTCATCTAAGTACTCTTTTGCTCCATAAAGAATATTAGTACAAAATTATTATTTAAATACGAAATCTCATATATTTCCTTCTTCTCTCCACGACCAAAATCATGGGCCTAATTGTCATGATGTTGGTTATGAACGACACAGACGATGAATATAAAGAGTGGGTGTGCGAGTGATCTTTGAGTATGGAAACCCTCCCATATCGTCAAGGCATAAAAAAGTCTATCCATGTCAAATTTCGATGCATAGAGAAACATTTTGAAAAAAAATCAACGTTGGCCCCATTCATAGGTCATTGTTCCCCATAATGTACTCTAGTCCTAGTACAATGTCTTTTAATAGTTCTTTCCTTTAAAATTCGACCGAGAAAATTAAAACGAAATGAGGACGATATGGGTTGATATATAGAGTGGGTGTGTGAGTGATATTTTAGTCTATAAACCTTCCCATATCATTAAGGCATGCAAACAATATATCCATGTTAAATTTCGGTGCATACATAAAAAATTTGAAAAAAATTCAACATTGGCCCCATTCACAGGGCACTATTGCTCATCATGTACTTTAGCCCTAGTACAATGTCTTTTAATATCCATTTCCTTTAAAATTCGACCGAAAAAATTAAAACGAAACGAGGACGAAATGGGTTTATATATAGAGTGGGTGTGTAAGTAATATTTGAGTCTAGAAACCCTTCCATATTGTCAAGGCATGCAAACAGTCTATCCATGTTAAATTTCAGTGCATGCAGAAAATTTTGAAAGAATTTCAAGATTGGCCCCATTCACAGGTTATTGTTTCCCATCATGTACTCTATCCCTAGTACAATGTCTTTTAGATATTTCCTTTAAAATACGATCGAGATGCATGTCCCCACATCTAGTACTGCAAGGGAATGCAATAACGTCGATAAAGAAGTACTTGATTAATTGCAGAAGCTTCAATATCAGTTATTTCTTGTCGTTTTTTTTTTCTCTCATCTAAGTACTCTTTTTGATGGATGAGTATCTACATCAACATTAAAAGGAGGACAGGCTGGAGGACAACACATCACCCAATGCATATTTGGAGCTGATTTGGATCCTACAAAGGAAAGCGCACCTTTTTGAATTTGAGTTTCATGAAAAGAAATGTAATTAATGAATTGGAGGATAAGGCCATCCCTAAAGATCCTCTCAAATCAATATCACTTTAATTCAAAGACTGTATTGTACAGAGGCTGCGCATCCACCCTTATCTTTTTTGTAAATGCTAATAACTCCATAATTCCTTCGTATATGGATGCATTAATCCTGATAGGATAGTATTTAGGTAGTTGGGGGGAAATCTCGATGAATCACCCCTTATATATATATATATTTCGATGATTTGCTAAAATGAGGGTTGCTGCTCATTTTTGTGATAGTTGTTATTGAGAGAGAGGGAGAGAGATGTTGTTGAGAGCCATAGAGCATTGTATAAGTTGTTGAAGGAGTAGTGGAGGACTACCTGTATCTATGTATATTATCACTTGAATGAATAAAACATAGGAGCCTTAATACAAATGTTTGGTGTTGTTTTTACTATGTTTATCTGAATGAATGGTAGGCTTTCTGTTCATTTAAATTCTATGTTTATACTTGTTCTTGTGTCTGTGCATGTATTTTGGCGTTAAACACATAAATCTGTGAAGTTAAAATAAGTTTCAATTGTTTCTCTTCTGAGAGCTTGTGCAAGGAGTGCATATTGTCTGCAAGGTGTGCGTTGGCAGAGATAAGTTTAACTCAGGGAAGCTCAAGAGAGATAACGTTGAAGCTTTGATAGCAGTAGTGCAGAGAAAGCACAGAGCTATGCAAGGAGTGTGCAGGACGAGTTGTTCTCAGACTCTTTGCGAAGGGGAGAACAACCGATTGTTGTAGAGGTTCCAAGGACGCAAGGAGTGCGCTCTAGGTTTTAAAACCTTCGAGGAACAAGCTCAGGAGAGATAGTGATCTGAGCATCGAGGGGAAAATACTTAGAAATTTTTCTAAGTCCGAACTCTTAGAAGTTCGAAGGGATAGCAAAGAGGGGAGGTGAAGGTCTCAGATGCCTCTGGAAACTAAGCACAAGAGGGAAAGTGACCAGAATCCCTCTAAGGAAAGAGTTTGAATAAGCGACGGTGGAGATCTAGTGGGAGATCACTAGAGAGCTAACGACCGTCAGATATGGGGAAGTTGCGAGGTGGGAAACCCTTAAGAGCTTCGACGCTTTTCCTATTCGGAGGTTTAATTGGGGAGGTAAATCCAATCCTGAAGGCCGGAGGATGAAAACCATCCTCACCATCATATTCGATGACACGTGGCGACATATATAGCCCTCTGCTACTTCGTCATTTGGAGGAACAGTTGTTGGGAGGAAATGAAAGGAGGACGCCCGGAGACCGAAGTCCTGGAGTCCATCGGGATTGTTGGTCCAGAGGACTGTTGTCAGCCGATTAGAGACTCTGGAGGATTGAGGGTTTGGAGGTCTCAAGAGGCAGAGAGTGCAAGACGCTAAAGGCCCGAAGGTTGAAGCATCGTCAATTGTCGATCCAATGGAGATTTACTCTACTATACAGGAATTTAGAGAAGTGTAAAGGTATGGCAACGGGAGAACCTCCGAAGCCCCAAAATCCTGAAGGGATCTGGACCATCCACCTATCATCGCTCCAGCCGTCGATCCCAAAGGGGATTTTGATACTTCGTGAAGCTTGGGTTCAGAAGGATTGTGGGGTGTGTCATTTTGAGATGCCTAGAGTTCAAAATCCCTGAAGTCCTGAATTAAGAGGAAACAACAGGTAAGCCCCTAGTTTTGAGCCCGAGGTCACATGGAGGAAGCGCATAATTGGAAGGAATTTATCATAGAGCCAAGACTAGCTCGAAACTGATAGAAAAGACCTGTGGAAACTAAACAAAAGAGGGCCAGAGAGACCTAGAGAGCTAATCCATCTCCTGAAAACTCAAGATCCTTAGACCGAGAGGTCAGTGGACCCCAAGTGAGGGTGGGGGTCTACGTCAAGTGGTATCAGAGCCATAAAATAAGCTCTGTGTGAATAAAATTCAGCAAAATTCCACCAAGAAGAAACATGGATAGACATGTGGAAAATCCCAATGGAGGAGGAAATGAGGAGGCTCCATGCAGTGCTAGATGCCATGGAGACTACAGAGAGAAGGGAACCAGATGCAGGTGACATCAGTGAGGATGAGAGTGAAGAAATGGAGGCTGAAGGAGCTGTAGGAGAAAACATTGTAGAAGAACGCTTGCTGAGAGCTGTTATAAAAATGGGAGCCAGAGCAAAAATGGAAATCCCAATGTATGAAGGAAACTTGGACGTGGAAGAGTTGTTGGATTGGCTAAGAGCAATGGATAAATACTTCAACTATGAGGATGTCGATGATGAGAAGAAGGTAAAGCATGCTGTCACAAGGATAAAAAGACATGCAACACTGTGGTGGGATGAACTGCAGGTTGACATGAGAAGCAAAGGTAAACAAAAAATTAGAAGTTGGGACAAAATGGTAGCCAAGCTGAAGGCTAAATTCATACCCAAGGACTATCAAATAAATCTATTTAGGAGGCTACAAAACCCGAGACATAAATGTTTGGTAGTAAAAAAGTACATAGAGGAGTTTTATAGGATGAATATTAGAGCTGGACTTCGTGAGAGCGATGAAAAGAAGGTTGCAAGGTACATCAATGGCCTGAGATATGAAATTCAGGATGAAATCAACATGATGACCATGAATACAGTGGAGGATGATTATCAGTTTGCACTAAAAGTAGAGGAGAAATTGGACAAGAAGCAAAGCCAACACAATAGAGGAAAAATCCCACACAAAGGTAAGGTGATTGTCCATGAAAAGTCCCAGAAACCCAAAACTGAGACTGAAAATCCCCACAGTCATACAGAAAGAGGAGGAAGCTCCAGAGGGAGGCAATATGGTGGCAGGAATCCATTTTCTTGAGGAAGAGGAAGAGGTAGAGGAGGAGAGGTAAGATTTTATGCATGTGGAAAGACAAGGCATATGTCTTGGGAATGCCTCGAGAAAAAGAAAGAAGGAGGAGAAGCTCACATTTCTGAAGCACAGAGGAGGAATGTTGAGACAAAAGCTGCTAAAGATGGGAAGTCCCTCATGATGAGGAAGGTTCTCTTGAAACTAGAGAAAGTGGTGGAAAAATAACCAGTCCAGAGAAACAGTCTGTTCAGGACTACTTGCAAGACCAAGGACAAAGTTTGCAAGGTGATAATTGATAGTGGGAGCACTGATAATCTAGTGTCCACAGAGATGGTGAAAAACTAGAGCTAGAAACAACTACACATCCAAATCCATATAAGGTATCATGGCTACAAAAATGACACCAGGTAATGGTAAGTAAACAATGCCAAGTTGAATTTAAAATAGGAGGATACAAAGATGAGATTTTATGTGATGTAATACCCATGGATGTCTGTCATGTTTTGTTAGGAAGACCATGAAAGTTTGACAGAAATTTCATACATGATGGGAGGAAAAACACTTACACACTTGAGAAGAATGGCCGAACACACATGTTTCTGCCAATAGAGGATAAGAAAGTGAAGGAAGAAGCTAGCCCAAGCATACTTCTCATGAATGGGAAGGAAATATTGAATGTTTTCAAGAAGGAGCAAGAGATGCAGTTTGTTGTGGTGAGGAAGCCCAGAGTCATCCTTACAAGTACGATTGTGGATGATCTACCTGAATATATTTATGAACTGCTGGAGAATTTTGTTGACATAGTGGTGGATGAGTTACCTTTCTCATTGTCACCCATTAGGAGAATCAATCATCACATTGATCTTATTCTAGGAGCAAGTCTGCAAAATAAATAAGCATACAGGTTGACACCTCAAGAGAATGAAGAGGTAAAGAATCTGGTCCAAGATATGTTAGAAAAGGGTTTTTTCAGGGAGATCCTAAGCCCATGTGCAGTACCAACTGTATTGAGTCCTAAGAAGGATGGAGGCTGGAGAATGTGTAGTGATTCCAGAGACATCAACAAGATCACTATCAGGTACATATTTCCTTTACCCATAATGGATGATTTGATTGATTTTTTGAGTGGAGCAAGTTATTTTTCTAAGATAGATATGAAAAGTGGTTATCACCAGATAAGGATGAGAGAAGGAGATGAATGGAAAACATCATTCAGAACAAATGAAGGGTTGTATGAGTGGCTTGTTATGCCATTTGGCTTAACAAATTCTCCAAGCACATTTATGAGATTGATGAATGAAGTACTCAAAGACTTCATAGGTAAATTTGTTATTGTATATGTGGATGATATAATAGTCTTCACTAGAACTGAAGAAGAACATTTAAGGCATTTGACATTAGTGATGAAGAGATTATAGCAAGAGAAGCTACTGATAAACTTGAAGAAATGTTCCTTTATGAAAACAAAGATCATATATTTGGGTTTTGTGATCTCTTCAAACAAGCTGAAGATGGATCTAGAAAAGGTGAAGGAAATTAGAGATTGACCATCACCACGAAGCATATTTGAGGTAAGGAGTTTCCATGGATTAGCAAGTTTCTATAGGAAATTCATTAGAAATTTCAGTGGTATATGTGCACCAATACTAGACATTGTGAAGAAGAGACATAAATGTTTTAAGTGGACAAAGGAGGCTAAGAAAAGATTGAGGATATTGAAGGATAGGATCACAGAAAAACCAATTCTGGTTTTACCAGATTTTGGAAGGACATTTCAGGTAAGATGTGATTCTATAGGAGTGACAATTGGAGCAGTCTTAAGTAAGGATAAAAGACTTGTTGCATATTTAAGTGAGAATCTAAATGGTACCAAGAAGAAGTACTCCACATATGATAACGAGTTTTATGCAGTGATTCAATCCTTAAAGAAGTGGAGAAATTATCTCATTACCAAGGAATTTGTGCTATACAGTGATAATCAAGCTCTACAATTCATTACTAAGTAAGAGAAGTTGAATCAGAGGCATGCAAAGTGGGTGGAATTTATGCAGAATTTCACTTTTGTTATTAAACATATTTCTGGTAGTGCAAATAAGGTTGCAGATGCCTTGAGTAGAAGATGTCTTATTATGCAAGAATTTCAAGTGGAAATCTTGGGGTTTGAAAACCTTAAGGGAATGTATAGTGGGGATGCAGATTTCAAAGAGGCATATGAAGCCTGTGCAAATCCTTTGCTAAGAGAAAGAAGCCCATGGATGAAATATTTGATTCCGGATGGCCTATTGTTCAAAGGAAGCAAATTGTTCATACCAAGATGCTCAATGACAGACAATTTATTGAAAGAGAAGCATAGTGGAGGCCTAGCAGGACACTTTAGCCATTACAAAACATTTGAACAATTGAGTGGCTCATACTATTGGCCAGGTATGAGATCTGAAGTGAAGAAATTTGTGAACAAATGCATAATTTGCCAATATGCCAAGGGGAACCAACAAAACACTGGTCTTTATCATCCTTTGTCTATTCCAGATATGCCTTGGGACGATATTAGAATGGATTTTGTGTTGGGATTACCAAGAACCCATAGGAGAAGTGATTCCATATTTGTGGTAGTTGATAGATTTTCCAAAATGGCACACTTTATACCATTCCAAAAGACAAATGATGTTACACACATAGAAAGTTTGTTTTTTAAAGAAGTTGTAAGACTACATGGTTTGTCCAGGAGCATTGTTTCAGATAGGGATACCAATTTTGTAGACCATTTTTGGAGAACACTATGGAATAAATTGGGGATAGATTTTTCCTTTAGTTCAACATATCACCCTCAAACATATGGACAGACTGAGGTGGTAAACAAAATTTTAGGAAATTTATTGAGGAGCTTAGTAACTAAGCATAACAGTCAGTGGGATCAGATTCTGCCACAAGAAGAGTTTGCATACAATGATTCACCAAATAGGAGCACATGAAAGAGTCCATTCCAGATTGTGTATGGGATCCACCCAAGGGGAATATCTGAGTTGAGAGATTTAGGACAAAATGAGTTCTTAAGTGCAGGAGCTGAACATTTTGCTGTAGAGATACAAAAACTTCATGATCAAATCAAGGAGCAGTTGTAGGACAACAACAATAAGTATAAAAGCAGAGTAGATGAGAATAGAAGGGAGGTAACATTTGAGGTTGGAGATCAGGTTTTAGATCATTTGAGAAAGAAGAGGTTCCCAAGGGGAACATATAACAAATTGAAAATGAAAAAGATAGGACCATGCAAGATCCTTAGGAAATTTGCAGCAAATGCTTATGAAATTGAGCTGCCAGACAATGTGGGAATATTACCCATTTTTAATGTTGCAAACATGTATCCTTACAGGGAATATAAAACATGAGGATCAGGTGATCATAAGGATATCAAATGGAAAAAAAAAATCATGTAGCAGAGAGGCCACATATGGAGAAGATTATAGATCAGAGGATTGACAAGAGGACAAGAAGGAAAACATATTTTGAATATCTAGTTAAGTGGAAGGGCCATCCAGAAGAAGATACAATTTGGGTAAGTGAAGCATACATTGTGAAGAAATGAAAGATATTGCAGGAGCTCATGGACATGAGCCCATGATTGTTTTTGCCAGAGGAGTATGACACATCACCCAATGCATATTTGGAGCCGATTTGGATCCTACAACGGGGAGCACACCTTTTTGAATTTGATTTTCATAAAAAGCAATGTAATTAATGAATTGGAGGCGAAGGCCATCCCTAAAGATACTCTCAGATCAATATCACTTTAATGCAAAGACTGTATTGTATAGAGGTTGCGCATCAGCCCTTATCTTTTTTGTAAATGCTAATAACTCCATAAGTCCTTAGTAAATGGATGCATTAATCTTGATAGGATAGCGTTTAGGTAGTTGGGTGGAAAATCTCGATGAATCACCCCTTATGTATTTTTTATCTCTCATCTAAGTACTCTTTCGCTCCATAAAGAATATTAGTACGAAATGATTATTTAAATACAAAATCTCATCTATCGCCTTCTTCTTTCCATAGCCAAAATCATGGGCCTAATTGGCATGTTGGTTTTGAACGACACAAACGATGAATATAAAGAGTGGGTGTGTGAGTGATATTTGAGTCTGGAAATCCTCCCATATCGTCAAGGCATGTGAACAGTCTATCCATGTCAAATATCAGTGCATACAAAAACATTTTGAAAAAATTTCAACATTGGCCCCATTCACAGGTCACTGTTGCCCATCATGTACTCTATCCCTAGTACAATGTCTTTTAATAGTTTTTTCCTTTAAAATTTGACCGAGAAAATTAAAATGAAACGGGGACGAGATGGGTCGATATATAGAGTGGCGTTGTTAGTGATATTTGGGTATAAATATGTTAGGATATTTAGACACTTAGGAGTTAGTTAATATCTACTTGGTATAATGTGTCGTTAGGTAAAAGTGTGTTTCTTTATTGTGCATTAGTATGCATTTGTAGTTAGGAAATCCGACGATCGCTATATGTTCCCAACATAGAGTGATACGATGGTTCATATTCTCCTCGCTCTTAATGACCATTGATCCATGGCTTAACACCTGATTGGTCCATGATATCTATTTAAATATTATGGAGGGTCATTTTCCGATGATAGATTGTGAGAAAATATCTTGTAAAATATCTCTATAATCTATTTCTTTTGCATTAATAAACTGCTCCAAGTGGTCGTGTTGGCTGGGGTCGTGGATGTTTCCCTGTAGGGGTTTTACCACGTCAAAACAATGGTGTGTTGATCTTTGATCTAGTTGTGTGAGTGGTTACTGAAGGTTTTCGTCCTCTGTTGGAATCCCTGTGTTGTCAAACATGGTATCACAACCAGGTTGAAGACCCGCTCTTGTTGTAGATCGAGATCATGAAACCGAGTTGCCTCATATCCATTTTATGCCATTTCCATACATTTTGGGGATGAGAGGAATGTTCCATTGTGTTCAAAGCACTCGTTTCAGCCAGGAATACTTTTCATTTCACTCGAAAAGGTTTATGTTTGCCCAAGATACAACCATTTCAGTCAGACCCAGAGCGAATTTTTTTCCTTGTGTGAAAAGTTTTTTTTTAGCACGCTCTCCAAGGCCGTCTTCCACAACAACAACAAAAAAAACACCCCCAATATCATTTCTAAGCAACACAATATGTTTTTCTAACCCATTTGGTTAAAAGTTGTCTTATTAACTAAGAGGTCTTGAGTTCAAGTCTCTCTTTTTGTTACTTTTTTTTGAAAAAGTTCATGTTCAATTGTGAAGTGTATTTCATTTCAAGTATAAAAGTGAATCACTATAAGTAGCTTTAATATTTTATTTTAGAGTTATTTATTTTGCATGCAGATTTTTTTATTATAAAATAACTTGATTGTAAAAGTGATCCCCACTTTTCTCTATAAAAGTGGGTCACTTCATGAAGCAACTTACACCACCACTTGGTCCTTTGGTTACAGTTTATGCCTTTTTTAAAAAGGGCATAACTTTCACGTTCGAAGTCCATTTTTAGTGCCGTTTTTTTTTTTAAACCATCTAATTTTTTAAGATCTTTCCATCCAAATCATCAATTTCAGTTTTTAAATCCATATTATCTACATAATTAATATGGCTTCTTCTAGTAATCGTTTTCTTACCAACACCAACTACTTCCAATGGAAATCTCATATGGAGGATTTATTAAAAAGTAAATGATTGTACTGGATTACCTTGGGAAAGGAAAAAAAAACCCACTGATGCTGATAAGAAAGTAAAATGGGATAATAGGAGTGACAAAGCACGTGGACTAATCAAAATTTCCATCTCTCCCGATTTAAGGTTCCACCTTAAAGAAATTGATGACCCCGATGAAGCTTGGAAAAAGATTGAATATGTGTTTAGTAAACTCAATATTATTTGAGCACAAAAGTTAGAAAATCAAGTACTGACTTTAAGTCCAAGTGTTTTTTCTTACATTGGAAACTATCTATCTAAGTTTAAAACACTCATAATTTTATGTGAAGAATGTGAGATAAAGATGGAAGAAGAACGTTGCATCTATATTATTCTTTCTAAGCTAGGTAGTGCATATTTTATGTTTGTATATACATTTTATGCAATGAGAGAGGCTCTAGGGAAAGATTATCAAAAACCCACTCTTGAGTCCTTTTGTGCTGCTTTGATTAGAAAGGAAGATAAGCTTGTACAACTTGGAGTGATCAGCACTATAGGTACCTCCAACAAAGCCTTAGTCTCCCAGTAGAAAGATAAACCCAAAAATCCCAAGAAGCAACATCCTCGCTACAACAACAAGGAACATAAGGGTCCCAAACCCACTCAGACAACTTCAGCTCCTAATGGTGACAAATAAGCAAAATATAAAAATAATAAGACTGACAAACATTGCAACTTTTGCGATAAATATGGTCATGATGAGTCCAAATGTTTCAAGAAGATGGTAGTTTTGGAAGCAACAATGAAGAAGAAAAACATTAGTATTAATTCTACTTATTCTTCTTCTTCTCATGGACATGCACTTTCTGCTTCTGGTTTCTCCTTCAATACAACTTCTACTTCTTCTTCTAATGAGTGGCTTATTGATTCTGGAGCATCTTATCATATGGCTAAGGATAAATACATTGTTTCTTTTCTAAATGAATGTAACACCAAGAAAATATTTGTTGGTGATGATAGATCTCTTAGTGTTGTGGGATCTGGAGCAGTTCTAGTAGATAATGGTCATTTCAATGATGTATTATGTGTTCCAGGTATTTCTTGCAACCTTCTATCAGTATATCAAATCACTCATTCAGGTGAAGGTTAAACCATAGAGTTTTCACCTCACCAAGTTGTAATTAAGGATCTAAAATATCCTAAGTATGTTCTTGCAACTATAATTGCTGATGATATTACCAGGTTGTACAAGTTTGACAACTTAGGGTCATCATCTTTTTCATCAGTTTTTGTTGCTCATAGCGATGACTTGAGCAAACTTTGGCATGATCGATTTGGTCATCTAAACTATCGCTCATTGCAGCAACTATGTAATCAACAGATGATGACTAGAATTCCTCATGTTTCATGCAGATATGGAATTTGTGCCGGTTGTGTTCTCGAGAAACATCATTGGGACAATTTTGACAAACGTGCCTCTTGGCACGCCTCGGGCCCTTTGCAAATTGTTCACAGTGATTTGTGTGGTCCACTTTCTACTCATTTTTCTAGGTGCAAGTATTTCTTAACTTTCATTCATTACTTTTCCGGACGTACTTGGGTTTACTTCTTAAAACTTAAGAGAGAAGTTTTTGACAAGTTTTTGGCCTACAAGGCCCTTGTAGAAAATCAATCTGGACATCAAATTCAAAGGTTAAGAATAGATAATGGAGGTGAATATGTGAAAAATAATTTTACAAGTTACTGCACTACACATGGCATCCAAATGCAACACATTGTTCCATATAAACCACAAAAAAATGGTTTTGCTGAGAGAAAGAAACGCACATTAAAAGAAATGGTTAATTTTATGATCTAATCTAAGGGATTAAGTTTAAAGTATTGGGTGGAAGCCATCAACTATGAAAATTACATAGTAAATCACACTCCCAAAAAGGCTCTTAAAAGTATAACACCGGAAGAAGCTTGGACTAAAATTAAACCAGATGTAAGTCACTTCCGTGTATTTGGCAGTATAGCACAGACTCACATTCTTGATGAAAAAAGGAAAGAATTGCAACCTAAAAGTGAGAATTGTATATTTGTTGGTTATTCTGAAGATGTCAAAGGTTATAGATTTCTTCAACCACATTGTAATGAAATTATTATTAGAAAAGATGTTAAATTTGATGAAAAACTCTTGGCCTGTGAGCCTAATTCGACGATTATGCCTTCTTCGGCCTGCGATCCATCTTCGACGTTTGTGTCTTCTTCTATTCCTATTCTAGTTTCTTCTTCAGATGATGACAGTGATGATGAAAATCCACCTTCGCTTGCTCACGTTCCTCTAGATGAGTCCTTTGAACCTGAACCAACACCAACTCCACTACTTCCTAGATGGCTCCATTCAACACGAGAAGTAGCTGGTGATCTTGTCAGTGATCCTTCAGATCAACGTCCGACATGTTCACAATTCCAGCGAGCCTCTTCTCTTTTTGATCAAGTTTCAGAGACTCATGATCCAAAGACATTTGCAGAAGCTTCAAGTCATGCATATTGGGATACAACAATGAATGAAGAGTATTGTTCTTTAATGACAAATGATACTTGGGATCTTTTACCTCTTCCAAAAGGAAGAAAACTTGTCAGATGTAAATGGGTCTATAGAACTAAGTATGCATCAGATGGAAGTGTTGAAGAACACAAGGCTCGGTTAGTTGCCAAAGGATTTTCCCAAGTTGAAGGAATTGACTATAATGAAAACTTTTCCCGTGTATCCAAAATGAATTCCATCTGCCTTGTTCTTGCCCTTGCTACCTCACATAAATGGGAGGTCCATCAGATGGATGTTAAATCCGCCATCTTGCACAGAGATTTGCAAGAATAAATCTACATGGAACAACCTCCTGGCTATGTCCATAATGACTCTAGCCTTGTTTGTCTTCTTAAGAAATCTCTTTATGGTCTTAAGCAAGCTCCCTGAGCTTGGTATGCCAAGATGGAAAACTTTCTTATTGACACCAGATTCTCTAGATAAGGTCATTTATGTTGATGACCTTATCCTTACTGGTAGTGACTCAAAAATTTTAAACCATGTGAAAACCAGCCTTAAGAAGGAATTTGAAATAACAGACTTAGGATTTTTGCACTATTTCTTTGGCCTCCAAGTTTTACAAACCAATGAAGGAATTTTTATTTCCCAGTCTAAGTATGCTTGTGACCTTCTTCGTCGCTTTCACATGGACGATTGTAAACCAACCCCTTCCCCCTTCCAGTATGGAGTCAAGATTACTGCCACATGTACTTCTCTCGAAGTTGATGCCACTCTATACCGTCAGTTAGTTGGTAGCCTCTTATACTTGACTCATACTCATTATGATATTTCCTTTGTTTTTTCTCTTGTTCCCTGGTATATGGAAAGCAACTAAAATGATACTTCATTATGTCCGTGGTACAGTTCAATTTGTGATACATTACAGTTCAGGGGGGACTCATTTATTGGTTGGTTTCACCGATTTAGATTGGGCCAATGACCTTGATGATTGGAAGTCTACTGCAGGTTATGTTTTCATCATTGGTTCATGACCTGTCACTTGGGCCTGTAAGAAACAACAGGCTATTGCACTTTCTTCAGCAGAAGCAGAGTACCAAGCAATGATAAATGCAAGTTAGGAAGCTTTTTGGCTTCGACAGATCCTTTCAGAGTTTTGGATTCCAGCAACAACATCCGACCAGCCTTTGGTGTGACAATCAGAGTGCCATCAATCTCACCAAATACCGAGTTCAACATCAGTGTAAAAAACACATTGAGATACATATGCACTTCATCAGAAAGATCATTTATTATCAAGTTCTTGAAGTGCTCTTTTTCCCTACAGAAGATCAAGTTGTAGACAATTCCACAAAGTCTCTTACAGAAGAGAATTTTTCCAAACTTCGATCTATGTTAGGAGTTCAAGAAGTTTTCATCAAGGGGGTATAGCCTCTAATGCCTCATTCCTTCTCCTATTGTGTCAATATTGTAAATCCTTTAATCATATCCCAAGTTGTTATTAAGGGGGGGTGTTAGGATATTTAGACACTTAGGAGTTAGTTAAGATCTACTTGGTCTAATATGTCGTTAGGTAAAAGTGTGTTTCTTAGTGTGTTTCTTTATTGTGCATTAGTATGCATTTGTAGTTAAAAAATACGACAGTCGTGATATGTTTCCGACATAGAGTGATCTGACAGTTCATATTCTCCTCGATCTTAAAAACCATTGATGCATGGATTAACACCCGATTGGTCCATGATATCTATTTAAAGAGAATGGAGAGTCATTTGTTGATGATCAATTGTGAGAAACTCTTTTGTAAAATATCTTGGTAATCTTTTTCTTTTGCATTAATAAACTGCTCCAAGTGGCCACATTGGCTGGGGCCATGGATGTTTCCCTGTAGTGGTTTTACCACATCAAAACATCGGTGTGTTTATCTTTGATCTGGTTGTGTGAGTGGTTACTGAAGGTGTTCATCCTCTGTTGGAATACCTGTGTTGTAGAACAAAATATGAATGAATGAACTTCTTTTGGTTTCGAGAATAATTTATTCTCTACTAAAAAAGGCCAACCACGTAAAGGTGGAAGCTCATATGGCCCATCCCCCCCCTCACATCACTCTCAATTCCCCAATACCCAAACTATAAAATAGAAAATAAACAAAAGAAACATAGTAATCATGCATAGAAACTACCAAAACAAAAATGAAATAAAACTTAAAAACATATAATTAACCCACATGAAAAATTATTTAAAGAGAATAATTCATACAAATTAAAATATCTAGTTACGTACCTCATCCAACACAACATTTGTATCATCCTTCTTCTCCATATTCTTCTTGATAATCCAACTCGATACTTGTATCAACATCTAGTTCAGAAACAATGTTGAAAAGATTTATGATATCATCATCGTCATCAATGTCATTTTCAAGCATATCTTCATCGATATCATCATCAAGAACTGGTGCATTGTCTCCTACACCTAGTTCATCTTCTTCGTTTTTTTCATCTGTCGACCCATATTCTTCCTTCTCTAGCTCTACACCATCTTCTTCTTTAATATCATCTTCTTCATCTACAATATAATTTACTGGCCTTCCTCTTGGATCATAACTACCAACAAATTACCAATCCCTCTTACTTGGAACCTTTGAGTAAAAGACTTTTTCACATTGACTTGGAAAAACATAGCGGTCATTTTCTTTTTAAAAAACCATTTTTTTAATCATCGGAAATCCATTAGCATGCTGGATAATAGTTTTGTCCTCATCATGTTCATGCATTTGTAACCTATATCATTTGACATCAAACAAAACTAATTTGAAGGAATTAAAGTCACACTTAATTATATCATTCAAAAACCCATAGTATCTATTTTCATATTCTCGATGACACCTGTCACTCCTAGAGGAAACATTAGTGACCTGAAATACTGCATTTATCCCACTATCAAAAGTTTTCCTGGTTTCATCCAACTGTTTGATGCGAAATTTACGACCATTGCACCACATAGCCTTGTGGTGTTTCAACTGCAATATGCCTGACATGTAAAAGATGCATTGTCAATTAATAATAAACTAATTTATATAACTTGAAAAATAGAATATGAAAAAACACACCTATAGTCACATTAATACAATATAAAATAACTGAATAAAATGGGTGAATTTTCTCGCCTTTCCATCTTTCAAACAATATGCTAAATCTATTTGTCTCTGCGTAACATCATAATCTCCATTACGACGAGCTTCTCTAAACAATTCAGACAGTTCTTTCCATAATAACCTACCGCAATGATGTTGTTTACATCTATCAATCCATACCTTCATCCAGTCAAGATTGTTTGCAATGTATAAATGTAGTGCATCTCAATCTTGAGAAACTAACCAATCAAAAAATCACAATTCACCAATATTAAATATTAGTTATAACCATGGTAAATATTAATAAATGATGAAAGTATAAATATTAAATGAGTATGATCATATACACAAAAAACAAAAATTTATATTTATTACAAATATCCACAATTTAATTACTTCTCACTTTCTTCATTGTACCTTTCCCCAACAACTGCTCCCCTTCAAATTTTTTGATGGAGTTCACATTTCAAATGCAATCCATTGCATGCATAGATTGTGCTGTTAATTTAGGAAGATACTGACTAATACACACCATGGATTCATATACCATATATCCCTCCACCATAGAACCCTCAGGACATGCTCTTTGTCTAACCAAAGCCTTCAATGATTTCAAGTGCCTCTCCACCATCCACATTGACCTTGTGTGTACAGGTCCACACATTTCAATCTCCTCAGCTTAGTGTATGAGATAGTGTTCTTGTGCATTGAAAAATGTTGGAGGTAGATACTTCTGCATTTCACACATTAGTCGAGGAATTTCTCTCTTCCAATAATTTATATCATCTTCATGGATTTCTTTCAATGACAACCATCTACAGATTATGACACAAGAAAATAACATGTTTCAACAAAACATAATACATACTACATTACAAGTAAAACACATGTCATTAAGTACAAAAAAAAATGATTTTTTTTTCATATATATTGCAACTACTTACTCATGTATTTTCCAAGATCATATATAACTTGTTTGACATCGTTGTCAAAGTCATTTGGGAGAGATAGAGGTAGAACATATTGTAATAATAAAAACGAATCGTTACCTGTTTCAAAACTAGACAAAAAAAATAAAAATCTCAAAAAATGTATACGGCCAATATATAAATATGAATACTAAAATTATTAATTACCTTAATGAAGGTATTACAATCATGTGTTTTGACCCCACCAAATTCACCCTTCTTCATTAAGATATTCTTTATGTTTGAACAAAAACTTGTGGAAAATTTAATTGTTTGAATGACCTATTTTACACCATTGCTTTGTTACTCTGTTAATAACCATGGAGGGTTATTTTGGTCTCCATCTCTATTTGATCGAATCACACTTTGCATTGCATGATTGTCTCCCTGAATGTCATTACAAATTTTGACAATTTTTTCTTTATCCCTCCTGCCATCTATGATCCGCCATAATGTTTTTGCCACATTCTTCCCAATATGAATTGTATCAAACAAATTAACTATTTTTAGCTCATAATAGTAAGGAAACCTCATGAATTGAGTGTGATAACATTTCATTCCTTATGGAAGCCCATTATTACTACCTTCACGATGACGACAATGATGAAGCATACAAAAAATCAGAACACTATTTATCAAATGCGGTAAAATAAATTGAATTGAATTAAAATAAAATTTCAAAACATGATTCCATTTACGATACATAAAAAAAATGCGTATCTCGAGGATTAATTTTGTCATATGCCAACTTCCATAGGCGAGGTGTCATTGTATGTGGTTTTAGTCCAGTCTCTTATTTTCCATTGAAAATATCTTTTTCAGTAGTACGATACTTATGGTTCTTAGAGAGGAAGTGTCTATACTCATCAAACACCTCATTTCCTAAACTTTTTGACCGATGAGATTTCATCTTAGGACCACAAACTGGACATGCAAATTTACCCTTTGTTTGAATACCTGCAATAGATGGATTAATGTGAATTATTAATATACAAAAGGCTTATTTAAACAACATGCATGATATATTCAATTAATTATATACTATTAAAGAAAGAAATATGGAACGTTACATACCACAAAAATGTGTTAGTCCCGGGGCATCATGAATTGTCCATAAAAGTATTCCACGACATTGAAATCTCTTCTGCCCAATTGGTTTACAGATGTCATACATAACGATTCCCTTCCATAACTTTAGTAGCTCGTCGATAAGAGGCTCGATATACACATTCATATCTTTAACTTGGTACTTACCTAATTTTTTGAAATTACATGAAATTATTACCATGATATGTATATATACGGAAATAAATAAATAAAGTATATTATGCAAAAAAAGAGAAAAATGAAAAATTTACATTCGAAAAATTAATGTAAGCAAATACCTGGAACAATCATTGTCAACATTATGTGCTCCCTCTTTATTGACATCTAAGGAGAAATTTTATTGTTGATAACAAAAATAGGCCACACTGAATAAACAAACCAAATCTCTCTAAATGGATTAACACCGTCAATTGGCAATGAAAGCCTAACATTACGGGGTTCATATGTAAATTTTGGTAATTTTGTAGCAATTTCCTTAAATGCATAACCATCTACAAGCATTCGAAGAACACCATCTTCAATTCTCTTTCGTGCATGGTAATCCATAAACAATGCTATGCTTTGGCACTTGAATAGTCACTGCAAACGTGGAATTATGAGAATGTGCCGAAGAACCTTTCGAAGCACCATTTTTGTTACTTGATCGTTTCGATATCTACTGATACCACATACCGAGCATTTTGTTTTCGACACATGTCCATAATATATAATATGATCATCAGGACATGCATCTATACCTTGATACTCCATTCCAATGTCTTTCATAATGGCATGTAAATATCGATATGTGTGAGGTAAAATATTTGACGAGGGTAACAAAAATTCACCTAACAATCTAAAACATAAACAATAACTAGTTAATGTAAATAATAGTAATTGCAAATATTGCATTTTTATTTTACACATTAATTAACACTAAAAAAATGGGAAAAAGGTCAACCTTTATGTAGATGTGATGAAATATATTACATAACTTAAGATCTGTGTCATACAAGTGTTCGAAAAATGATTCGTAATCTTTAAGTTCACAAGCAACAATGTAGTGGAAGGAAGATTTTCTCTTGACCCTTTATAAAGTTATTTATTTTCCTTTTCAATCAGAGCTTCATCATAAATACCATCACTACTGTCCCCATGATCCTCATTTGGATAACCGAATAAGTCTTGGATCATTTGATTTGTTCCATCATCTTGAACTATGTTATTATTGTCATCTACTTCCATGAGATCATTAACTTGATTTTCATTATCTACTTCATATTCCTCATTTTGTACAACATCATT
>JZKD02S1674467.1:304986-328836 GCA_000966675.3 Picea glauca
TTTAGTTGTTTCTATTAAAACTCTTTCGGGACATCTAGTACAACAATTTTTGCAAGGGAAATAACATTTACCATCACCCTTTTCACTCTCTTTAATTTTTTTCCCACCTCTAATGTTTTCTAACATTCTTCCCCAGAGAGAAACATATACTGATGATTATCTTATAAAATTGAGTGGTGTATAATATAATATCTATTATATTTTTCTATTATAACATACGAAAAAAAAACATGTTTTTTGTTCGTAAAGAAGACCTTATACGCTTTTTGAACTGTCGTTGTTATATCAAACTTGTCGCAACATCCGTAAAATGCAACATATTTATAGATTTTATAACATTTCAATTCTGACGAAAGTTGAACAAGTCAATGTTGACTTTGACGAATAGTGGGTGACCGTTAGGAGGGGAAAACCTAGTGTCCACACCGTCGCAAGTGCGATGCACATAACGTCACAATTTCGACGATAGTTGACCAAGTCAATATTGACTTTGTCAAATAGTGGGTGACCGTTAGGGGGGGAAACCTAGTGTCCACACTGTCGCAAGTGTGATGCACATTTGATGTCGTCGCAAGAGATACGTCTTCTGAACATCGTCTCTCTTGCGACAATTTGAAAAGTATGTTGCAAGTGCAACGATATCAGACAGTATGAAGAAAAAAACTAAAATTTCCTCTATTTTTCGACAGTATGGCCAATGTTTTCCATAACGTCACAATTTTTCCAATATGTACTAGTGAATGATGTGACATTGTCTATGGTTAAACGAGAATTACCAAAATTTTAACACTCCCGAGACACATGCATGGGGTGTGCAAAAGTATCTACATTTGGATCCTAAGATGCACACATGGGGTGTGCATAAGTCTCTGCATGTGGATCCTGATATGCATTCATGGGAGTCTCTACATGTTGATCCTGAGGTGCATGCATGGCGCATGAAGAAGTCTCTTCAAAATGAGAAGCTTGTTCTTCCAATGGATTTTCTATTGGATTTGTCTTGTCGATATCCTGCATGCATTCTTCACAATCTTCCTTTATCCCAAACAAGACCTCCAATTTGTTCCATACTTTGTCTGGAGTTGAGAGTGATATCACATGATACTAAATTTCAGGAAAAACTGACATGCATATAAGTCTGAAAGCCATATCTTATTTGTTGGAAAAATAATTTTTCTCATCAGCAAAATCAGGATCTAATTCTATTTCCATGTTTATTCAATATAATCCTCTATATTTAAGAAGAAATATAATCTTTGGCTTCCACTCGAAATAATTGTGCGACGTAATAAGTGATAACGATTGAAATCACATTCTTTCTTACTACTGCAATCTTCTGTATATGCAAATGAGTGCTTGTGCGCCTTGCTTCTAGAAACCTGTGGGATCTAATACCATGTGGATATTATAAAATAATAATCTCACAAGCTTTGATACCATGTGAATTTTTGGTGAAACCTGCATAGATAATCTAGGTAGATAAATTCAGACAAATCTTGTAAAAGAAACACACACACACACACACACACAGAGAGAGAGAGAGAGAGAGAGAGAGAGAGAGAGTCAATGAATCATATTAACTGAATGGGTAGAATAAATAATACACATGATATAGTCTACATGGATAATTAAATGGGCCATAGTAGTGATCTAGAGAGATTTGGACACTCACTGACAAAAACCAAAGTTATCTTCCACCTTATTTGCCACTTAGTCCTAGTTAATTGTCCATGCAATCATTAGTTAACTGAGTTACACATGTGGAGGTGAGAGAAACACATGCATTCACATGATATGCACCCTCCTAGCCACATGCATGTGATATGATCCCTCCTGGTGAGAAAACCAAAGTGAACCTGCAACTGCTTGTGATAAAACTGAGGTTGCCATGCATGTGTTTCCTCCACTAGTATAACTGAAGTGTAAATGAGTCAAAATTGAAGAGGGAAGGTGCCCTATTTTATAGGAGGCACCCTATTTTGTAGGGAATATTCTCAGGTTGGAGTATTATCATCTATGGATAGCGCCCTCAACCTTAGAATAACAAACTTAGGAAAAATAATTACTGGGTGAGTGTGTAATATCTCCAACACTTTCTAGCTCACCAACATATGTGTGTGGGACATGGACAAGAATTTTTTGTTTTGATTGTCTTCAGATGAGTTGAGGCGCCTCTATGTACCTACCCAGTCCTCAAGAATTAATTTTTGTGCTTTTGTTCACCCACTTGGTCCCAATTGGCAGAGTAATGGTGTTTACCCACTTGGTCCCAAAGACCAGTAGAGGTGATTTTTCCATGTCGACTCTGTTCTGAGGATGAGTCATGGTGCTTCTATTTGCCTACATATCCCCAAGACATAGGTATGGAGTGTTGTAATGGCCCAATCTAAAAGAAAAAATAATTACAAAAATTACCAGATAAACTTCAATAAAATTTAGGAGCAGTGATAAGCAAGGAACTTACCTATGGTGGAGAACCCATCTTACCTGTAACCTGGTGAATTGAGGAACATAGACATACCTTGATATTTATCTTGAAAAATGCAATGACAAAATGGAGGAAAACTCTCCACCCAATCATAGACCTTGTTACTTTAATCTTTAGTAGCAAGTCACCCCTGAGCCCTCAATCTACTACTCATCCAACCATATTAAGCCTTGTTCTCTCTATAGACCAACCAAAGAGAGATCTCATTTTTTCATCATTTTTTCCTCTTTATATAGAGTCCATCTGTGATAAAGAACCCAATCCCCAGGGTTAGTTATTTAATTATTTATTATACTTTAGGGTTTCTCCATTAATTAATGTTACTTATTTTACCATCCTCTTTAATTACCAAAATATCCAGAATAAATACTTATAATGACCCTCTTTAGGATAATTATTATATACTTATTTATTATTATTTATTCCTATAAGCATTTATTATGAACGTTTTAAGAGAATTATTATATTCTTGATATTAAATTATTATTATCTATATAAAACAATAATAATATGGGGCATGCCATACATCCCTCCTTCAAGGAATTTCATCGTGAAGTTAGTTTTGATTATGTTTCTTATCCTTTTTTTTATTACTAGCTCACAATATCCTCCACAACACCCTCTGTTAGCTCATGTACCTTCTACAAAACCCTATGCTTGACTAGTATAAAGCCACCCAAGTGACTATAGTAGGCATTGAAAGTACACATCACAACACCAGGGAAGTGTGAGTATTCTCTATTCGTCCTTCCTGACTTTCAGAACCAGGCTTAAGCTTATCGATCTATAGAGATCCCCAAGGATCGAGACCTCATTTTCCAAAGAAAACATCTCGATTAGTACTAATGTACACCAGGCATCTCGAAAGGATGTACAAAAATCCCTCCACAACAACCAAGTACAACCCCCGACATCGAAGTTCAATCCCACAACACCACTGGTGAGCACTGCTCCAACCATTCTTTGAGACTTCGACATCACAACTCCAATACAAGGCATAAGACTTACTGGCATAATTAATAGATTTATTTGTCCCCAGCCCCATTAGATGTTACTTGTAATATTATCCTTCATGGTTATGGGATCTCATGAGATCATTAAATAAACCGTCCCTCTTGGCGCACAATCATAACCCTCTCAACCCATTAGTGGACAACCTGACAATCACCACCTCACAACATACAATAAGTGCATTAGTTATTATATCAATATTTCAAAGAAATAATCCACATGCTAACTCTCGTATGTCATCGAGAGAATACAATATCATTTTCATCGTGACATCTTGAATAGTAAGAAACCATATGCTCCCGCATGTTATTTTTAAACATCTCGTCATAAAAATTGCATATAAGTTCCACATTCAATCAAATAATGACATACTATCTTAATATTATAACATCAACATATCTTTATCAAATTTATATTTCATCAAAATGAAACCACATGTTAGCATCATGGATATGATAATCATCTCAAAAACATTATCATGATTCATCAACAAAATGAATTTCACTAGCCTGCATAAATAACAATGACTACCAACTTTTATATCTCAAAATATCCATCGACCATATGGATGTTTCTGGTTAATTTTGTCAGCTTGGATAGATCATCAATACCATGAGTGTCAGGTTCTCATAAAGATACCAATTGCTTTTCTAACACTCATTTCCTCTTCTTTCAACCAGAAGGTTGACAATTTAGGGGATAAGTATAATTATCCTATGAGATGCCAAGTTTCCCATTTAATTCATTTCATATTTCTTCGAGCATGCAAGCATTTAATTAGTTTATGTGCATAAAGTCACTCAATCATGCAAAGACTTCTCCTAAATAGTCACATGAAAATGAAATCCAACCATTTTCCATTAATTTCAAAATCTCAACATCAATGATCATACCTATAACAAACATGCTTGATAGCAAAGGGAAGAGTCTCACATCAACTATCCCTCATGAAATATTCATTGTTTATGTTCTAACCTAGTACCAATTAAAGCATATGACTCATGATTTATGTAATTGATTATATTTACCCATTGTAGAGTCCTAATAAAACATTGAGGTTATTGTGAATGATGGTGTGGTGCAGGTAACCAATAACCCCTGGAGCAAACATAACAACCTATAACCCTATGATCTCAAAGTGCACAACAAATTGCATAACACCACAATTGGAATCATACACATAGATGGAATATCCATTGGATTATATTAGAAATAAAACCTTGTTCCATTACATGAATTAACAATTTGAACAAGAGGAAAACAATGTCAAAAAGAGCACAATCAATATCAACATTGTCACATCCATGAATCTTGTATCCAAATACAAATTCTTACAGAAAAATAACCCAGGTAAATAACTAATGTTAGCGACGAATTCTTCCAATTATAGATCTTGAGAAAGGTACATCCTTTCTATATGGTCAACCTATTTGGGACTTCATGCTCGATGAGGTCCTTGGTAGTGTCTCATAACTGGTCAATAGCCATGGTGGAAATTTCCATTGACTCACTAAATAAAGGTTCTTCTTTAAGTCTATTGTATATATCACATCACATAGATTTTTGGCATCTTGATGCAGGAGCATCGCTACACCTCAACACACACCAGCTGGTTAGCACATTAGTGCGCATTCAAGGAAGGGAGAGGCATTGTCCTCTCATTTTTCCTTCGAAAGTTTAAAATGTAATTAAGAAGGCAATTAATGCTTTCAGGATGGAGGAGCCAATTTGTGACTTCGCACAAGATGTAGATGTGGTCGCCTTAAGTGGCTGACGGTAGGAAGGATCTGTATCCGATGCAGATCGAATTTCCATCATTGTAATCTGCTTCATTAGTCAGGCATTTTAAATGGTGATTAGGCATCATTAGCTTAGCTTGGATGGAAGCTCATCGAGCCCCTCTTGTATAAATATTTGTATTGTTTCCCAATAGAGGTTGTTGAGTGGGAGGTTGATGAGAGATGAGACTCAGTTGTAGTTCAGACTCACATATTGTAAATTGGCATTCCACCATTAATAGAAAAAAGAACAGATTTCACCATTTGTCATTTTCCTATGTAATGGATGTTTATTATGAATGTCATTCATGTGTGTTTATACTGTAGATGTATGTTAGAATTCATCTGCAAGGGTAGGGAAAAATAATCTATTTGTGAGTGTGTTGAATTAGTTATGGTTCTTTAGGCTAAGTGAAAGGACTGCACGACAGAGAGTTGAAACTATGTGAGCCAACACAAGGAGTGCGTGTCTGAACTCTTTTGAGTCACAGGGGAACATGCCAGGAGGGCACACTAGAATAATTCACATACTCAAGGGAGAATTTCAAGGTTGTTGAATACCTTGGAAAAAAAAGGTCTGCGCATGAGTAAGCGTAACACAAAGTTACTGAAGACTCTATCAGACTCTGCGAGGAGGGCATTGAGAAAGTGCGAGTGCACACAGGACTGACACATTCTGGAGTTTTGAAGACATTGACGGTGCTCACCGCACTCCTCGCAGCACGATCGCCCTCCTCATGACCTTCTTTCCCTCTCGGCACGAAGAACTCGACGGTTCTTCTATTTCCCTTCCGGGAAATCTGCAACCCACAATTTCTCTTCGTTGCGCGATCCTCCTTCCTTGATTATTGGAGGATCGGAACTCGCGGATTTGCAAGTTCAACAATCGAGCGTTATACCCTCGGATCCCCAAGACCCGATGTCTTTGGTCAACGCTGACTTTCTCCCACCGCTATCGGGACTTCGGTCTATCGTGACTTCGCCATTCGTGACACCGAACACTCGGACCTCCAACTCCCGATATCCGATACGTCGAAATGCCGATATCGAAGCTTCTGTGCTGTTGCGATCTCGCCACCTTGCATCCTCGTGACTTCGCTTCTCGCGCGATGGAATGATCTCCCTGTCGACTCCCAATACCTGAGACGCCGAACTCCGATCTCGTGACCTCGTGACTTCACGAGTTCTGATACCAACTCCTCAACCCCTTTCTTATGAGATCCCGATAAGCGATCTCGCGAATGCTCCAACGACTCTGGCTGATTTGGATCAACACTTCGATTGGCTGCAAACCTTAAATTCCTTGGCCGTTCTTGTCGTAACCTCCTCACACCTTCGTGAGATCCGACGATCCGCGGGACTTCGCGAAACCTCCTCCAAAGGATTTCGACCGTCCGTCTCCTCTTCGATGATTTCTGCAGAAAACAAACAAGCACTTCCTCCGCAAAGATTTATTCACCTGCACGCGAGCTTTCGACACTTGCCCAAACACTTCGATGCACAATCCCCTTGCGCAATCCCTCGACGAATTCGAAGGCCTACTCCTCCTGAGCTTGTTCTCGACTTCTCAAGTCCTCATGAGAACGTTTTGCACGCAACTCCTTGCGGAAACTCTTCAATCAATGCCTAAGTGTTGAAGCTTCGACTCTGCGCACACCTGCAGCAGCAATCTTAATTCCTTTTGCTCAGAATCACAACTCTGAGACTTCGTCTAGCCTGCGCACGCCTTGCACGGCTCCGATGCCAATCTTCACTCCTGAGAACTTAAAACAAAAGTTACCTCTATATGAACCCTTCTGTCAACGCACTCCTTGCGGACAAATTCAACCGCACTCCTTGCAGTAATTCTCTGGTTCAAGATAGAGAAGCAATTGAAACTAACTCCTTGTTCTCACAGAATTCATTTTCAACCATGAAATCACATACACAACATATAAAAGCAAATGTATGACATAAAGAAAACATTCATGAGCATAATATCATAAATACACAGAGGATAACACAAACCATGAAATTGAATCAAAAGCTCTTTCTATTAATTCAATATCTGTACATGGGTGTTCTTCATACAATCCTCTGCTCTACTCTCTCTTCTGAATGCTTGATAATTCTGAATAATGTTACAATGTACAAAGGAGGGTGTCTATATCCGTTCCCCCTCTCGAATTCTAAGCCATCAAATCTAGAATTAAATATTCTATCTACTTTACATTAAATCTATTAAATGCCTCATCTACCTAAGGACGAGAGCTATCCGCTCAAGGTCCATTACAATATACAAAGTGCGCTTCATTAACTCTACACATTAATGTCTGGCGCAACAATATCAAGGTGTTTCAAAATTTGTGCTGGTGCTGTCCAGCTGTCTTCCGCTCCACGCTGGCTCGCTTGATGTATTGGCGATGCTCCTGCATCATACTCCTTGGCTTGAAAATTTTCATGGGCTCCTGTCCATGAGCTCCTGCACGGTCTGTCCATGCATCTGTATCATCGCTTCAGTCTCCCAGCTAACATCTTCTACTGGGTGATTCTTCCACTTGACTAGATACTCAAAATATTCTTTCCTTCGGGTCTTCTTACCCACTCGCTTGTCTAGTATGCATTCCATCTGCAGCTTCTCTGCAACTGGTAATTGTTTCGTCCACTGGACTACTGATTCCTCAGTTCTAGTGTTTGTTTCTCCAGCCTTGTATAGGTATAAATCCGAAACATTGAATATCAGAGATATCCCAATGCCATCCAACAACTCAATCTCATAAGCGTTCTCCTCGAATTTCTTCAGGACTCTGCATGGCCCGATTTTCTTCATTTTCAGCTTGTTATATGTTCCCCTTGGGAACCTTTCCTTTCTCAGATGTGCCAGAACTAGATCCCCAACTTCAAACTGAAGTCGTCTCCTGTGCTGATCTGCTCTACGCTTGTACTCTTGATTCGAGTCCATCAGTCGTTGCTTCACCCTGCTGTGAAGTTCCTTCATTGCTTCCGCGAACTCTTCTGCACTAGCGCTGCTAGTAGCAGTCTGCTCTGACTCCCCGAGTTCAGAAACTCCTCTCGGTTGTGCCCCATACACAATCTAAAATGGACTTTTGCCTGTACTTCGATTCACTGAATCATTGTACGCGAACTCTGCCTGTGGCAACACATTGTCCCAACTGCTGTGGTGCTTTGTCACCAAGCTTCTTAATAAATCTCCCAGACTCCTGTTGAACACTTCCGTCTATCCGTCCGTCTGTGGATGGTAAGCAGAACTAAACGCTAAGTTAGTTCCTAACTTCTTCCATAAGGTCCTCCAGAAATGCCCTATGAATTTTGTGTCCCTGTCCAAAACTATGCTCCTCAGCAATCCATGAAGTCGAATGACCTCCTTGAAAAACAAATTTGTGATGTGTGTCGCATCGCTGGTCTTGTGACACGAAATGAAATGTGTCATTTTTGAAAACCTGTCTACCACCACAAAGATGGAATCAACACCTCTCTGCTTCCTCGACAAACCCAATACAAAATCCATGCTTATCGCCTCCCATGGTCTCTCTGGTATGGGCAATGGCTGACAAAAACCTGCATTCTGTTTCCTCCCCTTCGAATGCTGACAAATTCGACATCTGTCAACAAACCTCTTGACATCTGCTCGCATGCTTGGCCAAAAATATGATTCGCTCAGCTTCGCGAACGTTTTATCATGGCCGAAATGCCCTGCCAATCCATCACTGTGCTTCTCCTTTAACAAGTTATCCCTCATGGAACAATTTGGAATACACAGTTGATTGCCTCTGAACAACAATTCTTCCTGAATCATATAATCTATCCACGGACTCCGATCTCTGAGAACCGGGTTCTCAGCTGCTTCATACGCTTCCCTGAAATCTGCATCTCCCGCATACATGTCCCTCAGATTCTCAAAACTCAATGTTTTGACTCGAAACTCCTGCAGCAACAAACATTTCCTGATCAAAGCATCAGCCACTTTGTTAGCAGTACCTGCAATATGCTTAATCACAAACGTGAAATTCTGCATATACTCTACCCATTTTGCATGTTTCTGATTCAACTTCTCCTGTTGACTCACAAACTGCAATGCATGATTATCGCTGTACAATACAAACTCCTTCAGAATCAAGTAATGCCTCCACTTCTTCAACGCCTGTATGATAGCATAAAATTCCTTATCATACGTGGAGTATTTCAACTTTGCTTCATCCAACTTCTCACTGAAATATGCAACTGGTCTGTCCTCCTGACTCAAGACCGCTCCTATGGCATATCTGCTTGCATCACATTTCACCTGAAATGTCTTCTTGAAGTCCGGCAACATCAACACTGGTCGTTCCGTTATCTTCTGCTTCAGCGGATTGAAGCTCTTCTCAGCCTCTGTTGTCCAATGAAAAGTTTTGTGTCGCTTCTTCACTGTGTCCATCATCGCTGCGCTAATTCCACTGAAATTCCTGATGAACTTTCGGTAGAAACTAGCCAAACCATGGAAACTTCTCACCTCGAAAACATTTCTCGGTGATGGCCAATTCTTGATCACTTCCACCTTACTCGGATCCATCTTCAACTCATTCGCCGATATAACAAAACCCAAATAAATGAGATCTGTCTTCATAAATGAGGACTTCTTCATATTGATCAACAGCTTCTCCTGCTGTAGCTTCTTCATCACAATGGCCAAATGTTTCAAATGTTCAGCCTTTGTCTTACTGAAGATCAGTATATCATCCAAATATACAATGATAAACTTTCCGATGAATTCCCTCAGGACTTCATTCATCAGCCTCATGAATGTGCTCGGCGCGTTTGTCAAACCAAACGACATGACTAGCGATTTGTACAAACCTTCGTTTGTTTTGAATGCTGTCTTCCATTCATCACCTTCCCTCATGCGAATCTGGTGATATCCGCTTTTCAAATCAATTTTTGAAAAATGATTTGCCCCGCTCAGGCAATCCATCAGATCATCCATTCTCGGCAAAGGAAACCTGTACCTGATGGTTATCTAGTTTATCGCTCTGGAGTCTGTACACATTCTCCAACCTCCATCCTTCTTCGGACTTAGCACTGTTGGAACAACACACGGACTCAGGCTTTCTCTGACCAATCCTTTGTCCAACAAATCCTGTACCTGATTCTTGACTTCCTCATTTTCTTGCGGCGTCAATCTGTACGCAGCTTTGTTCGGCAAACTAGCTCCTGGTATGAGGTCTATACAGTGACTCACACTCCTCATCGGTGGCAACGAATGAAGTAATTCGTCCACGATGATGTCAACGAACTCTTCCAGCAGTTCCTGAATCTCATCTGGTAAGGCATCTACTCTTGTGCTAGTCAAAACAATCCTCGGCTTTCTGACAACAAAGAATTGTGGATCTTCTTTCTTCTCCTTCTCTGTGAGAAGCTCCTTCCCACTCATGAGAAGTATTGTGTTGCTTACTTCCGGTTTCACCTCTTTATCCTCTATTGGAAGCAACCTGTGTGTCCTCCCATCCTTCTCCAAAGTATATGTGTTCATCCTCTCATCATGAACCACATTTCTGTCATATTGCCATGGTCTACCCAGCAATACATGACATACATCCATGGGAATAACATCACACAGTATTTTATCATTGTATCCTCCTATATTGATGTCAACTAAGCACTGTTTAGTGACACTTACCTGATGTCCCTTCTGTAGCCATGAGACTTTATATGGACTCGGGTGATCAGTTGTCTCCAGCTCCATCTTTTCTACCATCTCGGTCGAAATGAGATTGTCAGTGCTTCCACTGTCCACAATGACCTTTCATTTCCTATCCTTAGTTTTGCAAGCTGTCCTGAACAGTCTGGTCCTCTGAGCTGTATTTTCCTGCACCTCTTCTTCAGGTGTCAAAAGGACTTTTCGCATCAGAAGTGAGCTTCCGCTTTCTACGCCTTCATTCTCAACATCACGCCTCTGCGCTTCAGTGATGTGAGCTTCTCCTCTGTCTTTCTTCTTCTCTGGACACTCGAATGAATTATGCCCATCCTTTCCGCACGTGAAGCATGTGATTACTCCACCTCAGCCTCTTCCCCTACCTCTGGTACAAGGAAAAGTATTCGCGTCAACATAATCTCCTCGCTGCTCATTATGCTGTCTTCTCTGTTCAACCTGTGGCTGTCCTCGCTGTGAGGTTCCACCTCTCTCAATCTTACCCTGAGGTTTCTTCCATTCCTCCTTGGGCTTTTGAAATTTCTCCTGGGAAACTGCCTTGCCTCTGGGCTGACTTCTGCCTCGCCCTCGCTGTCCTTGCTTACGACTTAGCTTTTCTTCGGCTTTCAGAGCCATCTGATAAGCATCATCCACCGTCCTGATGGTAACCATGCTTAATTCATCCTGTATGTCATATCTCAGCCCATTCAGATATCTGGCGACCTTCTCATCATCGCTCTCCCGATGACCTGCTCTGATGTTCAGTCGATAGAATTCCTCGGTATATTCTTTCACTGTCCAGTTTCTGTCTCAGGTTCTGCATCCTCCTGAACAATGTGATTTGATAGTCCCTTGGGATGAACTTTGCTTTCATCTTCGCGATCATTCGATCCCAGCTCTTTATCTTCTGCTTGCCTTTGCAGCGTCTGTCTGCTTGTAGCTCGTCCCACCACAATTCTGCGTGTCCTTTCAACCTTGTGACAGCATGTCTGACCTTCTTATCCTCTTCGATATCCTCATAATCGAAGTAGGTGTCAAGAGCTCGGATCCAGTCCAACAACTCTTCTGCATCCAGATTACCCTCGTAGACTGGAATGTCCATCTTCATCTTTGAACTCATCCTGGAAATGGCTTTGATCAACTGCTCGGTTGATGCATCCTCTGCTGTGACCTATTCTTCATGTCCAGCTTCCTCTTCAACTTCGGAATCAATAAGATCCCCTGCACCAACTCCGCGTCTCTGAGTTGTTTCCATCTCTTCGAGTCTCGCTCTGAGATCTCGTATCTGTCACTCCATTTCTGGATTCCTTGCCGGCCTGCCTCTTCTTCGTGCCTCCCTGTCTTCTGGACCAGGTGACTGTCTCTCTCTTCTGGGCGGCATGGCGAATTCTCTTCTCTGCCTCTCTTGCCTGAAATATACAAGCAAGAACTAGCTCTGATACCACTCTGACGGTGCTCACCGCACTCCTCGCAGCACGATCGCCCTCCTCAGGACCTTCTTTCCCTCTCGGCCCGAAGAACTCGACGGTTCTTCTATTTCCCTTCCGGGAAATCTGCAACCCATAGTTTCTCTTCATCGCACAATCCTCCTTCCTTGATTATCGAAGGATCGAAACTTGTGGATTCGCAAGTTCAACAATCGAGCGTTATACCCTCGGATCCCTGAGACCCAATGTCTTTGGTCAATGCTGACTTTCTCCCGCCGCTATCGGGACTTCGGTCTATCGTGACTTCACCATTCACGACAGCAAACACTCGGTCCTCCAACTCCCGATATCCGATACGCCGAAATGCCGATATCGAAGCTTTTGTGCTGTCGCGATCTCACCACCTTGCGTCCTCGTGACTTCGCTTCTCGCGCGATGGAATGATCTCCCCGTCGACTCCCAATACCTGAGACGTCGAAATCCGATCTCGCGACCTCGTGACTTCGCGAGTTTTGATACCAACTCCTCAACCCCTTTCTTACGAGATCCCGATAAGCGATCTCGCGAATGCTCCAACGACTCTGGCTGATTTGGATCAGCACTTCGATTGGCTTCAAACTTTAAATTCCTCGGCCGTTCTTGTCGTAACCTCCTCACACCTTCGTGAGATCCGACAATCCGTGGGACTTCGTGAAACCTCCTCCAAAGGATTTCGACCATCCGTCTCCTCTTTGACGATTTCTGCAGAAAACAAACAAACGCTTCCTCCGCAAAGATTTATTCACCTGCATGCGAGCTTTTGACACTTGCTTGAACACTTCGATGCACAATCCCCTTGAGCAATCCCTCGACGAATTCGAAGGCCTACTCCTCCTGAGCTTGTTCTCGACTTCTCAAGTCCTCATGAGAATGTTTTGCACGCAACTCCTTGTGGCAACTCTTCAATCAACGCCTAAGTGTTGAAGCTTCGACTCTGCGCACACCTGCAGCAGTAGTCTTAATTCCCTTTGCTCAGAATCGCAACTCTGAGACTTCGTCTAGCCTGTGCACGCCTTGCACGGCTCCAGTGCCAATTTGCACTTCTGAGAACTTAGAACAAAAGTTACCTCTATCTGAACCTTTCTGTCAACGCACTCCTTGCGGACAAATTCAACTGCACTCCTTGCAGGAATTCTTTGGTTCAAGATAGAGAAACAATTGAAACTAACTCCTTGTTCTCACAGACTTCAATTTCAACCATGAAATCACATACACAACATATAAAAGCAAATGTATGACAGAAAGCAAACATTCATGAGCATAATATCATAAATACACAGAGGATAACACAAACCATGAAATTGAATCAAAAGCTCTTTCTATTAATTCAATATCTATACATGGGTGTTCTTCATACAATCCTCTGCTCTGCTCTCTCTTCTGAATGCTTGATAATTCTGAATAATGTTACAATGTACAAAGGAGGGTGTCTATATCCGTTCTCCCTCTCGAATTCTAAGCCATCAAATCTAGAATTAAATATTCTATCTACTTTACATTAAATCTATTAAATGCCTCATCTACCTAAGGATGAGAGCTATCCGCTCAAGGTCCATTACAATATACAAAGTGCGCTTCATTAACTCTACACATTAATGTTTGGCGCAACAATATCAAGGTGTTTCAAAATTTGTGCTGGTGTTGTCCAGCTGTCTTCCGCTCCACGCTGGCTCGCTTGATGTATTGACGGTGCTCCTGCATCAGACATTGAGAGAACCCCAGAGTTGCTGAACACTTTGAGGAAGGAAGTCTTTGCAAGTGTGCATTGAGCGGGGCAAAGGAGATGCCTTAGTAATTTTGGAAGGATTCGGGGAGAATCCGTCTGAAGGCTTAAATGAGCGAAAGGAGTGCACCAAGGACAAAGTAAGTTCACCTTAAAATCTCAGGAGGAAGAGTTTCAAGTTTCCAGGAGAACACTAGAAGGTCCGTAGAAGGACGCAGTAGAGCCAAGAACCTTCAAGGGTTGAGCTAAGCAAAAGCTCAAGAGAAGCAACGTTGTCGTGCGCAAAATTCCTGCAAGGAGTGCAGAAAAGGGCTGAGAACAGTTTAAGTCTCGGGAAGAAAAAGTACTAAGTTTTCAAAAGGAGGAAGGACTTGTCGAAGTCCCGAAGGCAAGCAGAGTCACCCATCGTCAGGAGGAGATAGGTGGCGAAAGATCGGGAGATCCGGGAGTTAGAGCTCCAGAGGGATTGCCAAGAGAAAAGAGCAATCTTCGCGAAGTCACGAAGAGTGGAGTGAATCCAAACCGTTGGATATGGAAGGGACATGTGGAGGAGATCCGCACATTTCAGAGAAGTGGTGCTCCGCAAGAGATCAGGGGAGAAAAAGCGAGAGACTCCCGAAGGGAAGAGTTCGAATAGATCACCGTCGTCGATATGAAGGAGAAACGTGGGCCATTGATCCTCGTGCCATTTGAGTTCGCCGATTCAGAGTTTGTAAACCTAGGAGTTGGTTGTTGTGGAAAAAGATGAAATCCTGTAGCTCGAAGCGCTTTTCATGGTTTAGCTCGAGACACAACCCGAGGTCATATGGTAGAAAGGGTGGTAGAAAGGGCCTAGCACAGAGAACGAGTGCCACCATCACTTTCTTCAAAGGGCCAAGAAGAGAGCCGTGGGGTTCATAGGACCTGCACTTTGGAGAAAGAGGGGCTTGTGATAAATTTTCATTGGGTTCCAGCAGGGGACCGAAGAGTCGATTCAACTCAGGTGTTTGAACAATCCTAGACCGGGAGGTTGCGCAACCCCAGAGGGATGGGGAGGTCTACACCAAGTGGTATCAGAGCCACATAATTTATTTCTGTAGGCAAGGAGGATAGAGTGAGATTCTCTGCAGAGACTGTTTCAAGGTGTGTGGAAGATGGTAGACAACCAGGTGGGTTGCAGGTGAAGCGAAATGGCTACTGAAGATCATAAGCGTGGTTGAAGAGAGGACTGCCCACAGAAAAGAAAAGAAGAAATGGACAAGGAGCTCAGTGAAATCCTAGCGAAGATGGAGGAGCTAGCATTTAAGATGCAACAGGAGGTAAAGGTACGCTGGAGATATGAATGGCCTTTGAAAAGTACGGTTAGGTGGCCTATTCAGAAGTTGTTGGCCAAACGGCAGAAACATGTGTTAAAAAGGTGGCTAAGACATGCTGAAAACCTCCGTGGAAAGGGAAAGAGATTTGACAGAGGTCTCGTAGATTTCCAAGTGGGCAATGAGAAGGGATCAATTGATCCCATAAACTGCTAGGAGGACAGAGGATACATCCAAAATTTGCCAGGTGGGCAAGGGAGAAGAAATTTACTCAGCTCAGAGTTCATGTCAGCAAGGGATGTTGACAGATGGGAAGAAGGAGGAAGAAAGGCCTCACCCATATGAAGATTCATGCATAACTGCAAGCCGCGTGAATGAAGGAGATGAGAAGTTAAATACTTCCATCTCCGAGGAGAAAGATCAAAGGAGCGTTTTGGTCATTGGAGGAGTCGAGATGTTCCTACCAAGTAGTCAAGGAGAGGCTAACATATTTGTTGCAGAGGTAGCAGCAAAAGGACAACAAGTTAAGACTGTCATGGAGGAGAAGGAGCAGATACTGAAGTCTGCCCCAACAAAAGAGGAGCACCTGGTCGAGTTTCTCACTCAGTGGGATATGGAGTTGAAGATGTTGAAGGATTGGTTGGTCATTCCTGAACCAAAAGGTGGCTGTCACAAGATAGCCATGCTAGGGGAGATATGCTAACATGAGTTGCAGCTGGAGGAAGTTGGAATATAACCAACAAAAAAATTGAAAGGAGTTAGTCTATCAAAGGAGATAGCTTAACAACAATTTAGTAAGGAAACTGTGGAATTAGAGTCTACACCAGAGTGGCCAGTCAATGTCACAGGGGATGAAAGCAGTGTGGGAGATCAGAATGATCTACCCTTAGAGAAGTATGAGGAGTTTCAGCCGAGCAGAATGCACAAGAAGAACCAACCAGTAGAGCAACTAGAAGGAGTGATACAAAATATAAGGGAGCTAATGTTGAAATCGACAGAAGAAGCTGGACACAGGAGAACCTGCACAAGCGACAGGAGAGATGCAACAACATTAGAAAAGAAAAGGAGCAGGATGAAAACTCCAAGAGAAAGTTTTGGATCAAGGAAGATTTCAATAGAGTTGGGAAGCTCATGAGTAGGAGCTCATGAATTTTCATAGCCGTGGAGTATGATGCAGGAGCACCTCTCCACCTCATCACACACCAGCTGGTTAGCACGTTGGTGCACATTCAAGGAAGGGAGAGGCATCATCCTCTCATTTTTCCTTCGAAAGTTTAAAATGTAATTAAGGCAATTAATGCTGTCAGGATGGAGGAGCCAAGTTGTGCCTTCACACAAGCTGTAGATGTGGTCGCCTTAAGTGTCCGACGGTAGGAAGGATTTGCATCTGATTTGGATCGGATTTCCATCATTGTAATCTGCCTCATTAGTCAAGCGTTTTGAATCGTGATTAGACACCACTAGATTAGCTTGGAGGGAAGCTCATCGAGCCCCTCTTGTATAAATATTTGTATTGTTTCCCAGTAGAGGTTGTTGAGTGGGAGGTTGATGAGAGCCAAGCCTCATTTGCAGTTCGAACTCACCTATTGTAAATTGGCATTCCACCATTAATAGAAAAAAGAATAGATTTCATTGTTTGTCATTTTCCTGTGTAATGGATGTTTATTATGAATGTCATTCATGTGTGTTTATATTGTATATGTATGTTAGAATTCGTTTGCAGGGGTAGGGATAGAATCTTCTATCTGTGAGTGTGTTGAATTAGTTCTGGTTCTTTAGGCTAAGTGCAAGGAGTGCACGAGAGAGTTTAAACTCTGTGAGCCAACGCAATGAGTGTGTGTCTGAAATATTTTGAGTCGAAGAGGAATGTGCCAGGAGGGCACACCATAATAATTCAAATACTCAAGGGAGAATTCCAAGGTTGTTGAATACCTTGGGAAAAAAAGTATGCGTAGGAGTAAGTGTAGCACAAAGTTACTGAAGACTCTGTCGGACTTTGCCAGGAGGGCATTGAGCAAGTGAGAGTGTGCACAGGAGCAACACATTATAGAGTGTTGGAGACATTGAGAGAACCCCACAGTTGTTGAACACTTTGAGGAAGGAAAGTTTTGCAAGTGTGCATTGAGCGGGGCAAAGGAGATGCCTTAGTAATTTTGGAAGAATTCAGGGATAATCCGTTTGAAGGCTTAAACGAGCGCAAGGAGTGCGCCAAGGAAAAAGTAAGTTCACCTTACAATCTCAGTGATCCAGGTGGATACCGATGGTGACCCACCTTTTCTCACTGGCTCAAAATAGTTTTTTGGCAATTTTGGCAATTTACTATTTTTAGCAGTTTTAACTTCTGGGGCCATTTTGAGGGCCTACATGAAGGTTTTTCGGGATTGATATTCTCAATGATATCTAAATACATTATTGAGCCCCAAAAATGAATCTCCTCGACGATACCTTTCCAACGGGCTATCATATGCCTAAAGCAGAGATCGTATGCAAAAGTTACGACCCCATGAAGTTAATGTACTAACTTACCCAGACGGGGCCCACATGACTTTTGGCGCTTCATCTCCTAGGGTTAGGTTTTTGGATGTCTAGGGATTTTGGCATTCCTGTTTATTGTAAAACTTCCTTCAAAGCCTCATTGTAATGATCTTCTTGCGAATGAACACAGCCGTCACATCTCTTCTTAGAGATAAGATGCCACCATTCCAGCAAGCTTTTTTCGTTATTGAATAGAAAACCAGTGTTACTGTATCTCTGTTATTTTATGTTAAGCACCTATTAATAATCTTTAGTCATTTCGTTCTGCTCATAAAATCTGGATCAATGGTATCAGAGCAAGCTGTTCTTGATCATTTTTTTCAGTGCATATCCCCGACGAGGTTCGAGTATAGCAAGTTGGGCCTCGAGCTTGTCTCTCTTGAGGACAATCGATCTCGCACACCCAAGAAACCCTCAATGGCGGAAGAAAAGAAAAATGACGGAGAAAACAATCATATAAGTCTATTGCTTGAGCAAGCTCTCACGCGACAGAGGGATGAAATGATGGAGAATTTTTCCCAAATCCTTCAACGCCTCCCAATAGCATCAAGCAAATCTTCATCAAGTGGCCACTTTGGAGGAACCTCGTCTGTTAAGGTACAGGTCAATTTTGATATTCCTATATTTGAAGTTCAGATAGATGCGGATGCCCTAGATAAATGGTTAAATCTATTAGAAGGTTATTTCTCTGTTCACAATTTTTCCGACAGAGTAAAGATCATCTTCGCGCTCCTTAAGGCTCTCCCCCATGTCAAACGTTGGTGGGAAACTTACTGGGAGCAAATTTCCATAGAGGAGTCTAGAATATATGGGGTCGAGCCCACTTGAGATTTTTTTGTGGATGCAATAAAGGAATAGTATTACCCTGTTGAAAACTATGAGGACCAGTACATGAGATGGACCACACTGCGACAAGAGAGGGGCCAAGCGGTTCCGAAGTTCACCGATACCTTCCATACCTTGCACACTAAGCTGGGTATAAAAGACTCCGAATGACATTTGGTTCTGAAATACCGTGGGGCTCTACACAGATACATCCAAACTGAAATGGATTTTATAGAAATCTCATCACTCGGTGTTGCCTATCGATATGCTATTAAAATCGAGCATAAATTTAGGCACCAGAACAAATGAGAGCTCGGGTCTGCAAATCCACAACAACCAAAGTATGACAAAGACAACCCTAACAAACAATCTCTCGAAAACCAGTCTAAGCCACAGGAAAAGAAGGGTCACGGGAAGACAAAGAAGGACACCAGAATATGGTGCGATTTCCACAAAAGCCCCTGGCACAACAACAATGAATGTCTGTCAAAACAGTCATTGGTGGACGAGATCAAAGACAAGGAGTTGAACTCTAATTCAGAATCTGATTTTGAAAATACTAGTAAAGGACAGATCATTAACGCAGACCCCACTGCTACTGTCGCGACCACAACAATTCAACCAGAAGAACCAACATATCCTGAAGAGAGGGAGCGCCTTTTTCATTCACAGATGTGGGTGAAGGGGACCCCACTGCATTTTAGTGTTGATAGCGGAAGCCAGAAGAACCTCATCTCAGTAGAGGTCATCAAACAATTGAGATTGTCAACAACACCACACCCGCAGCCATACAACATCGGGTGGCTTCGCCAAGGACAAGATCTCCGTGTCAACCAAAAGTGTTGATTGTCATACAACATCCAACCCTTCAAGGATGAGGTATTATGTGATGTTTCCCCACTGGATGTATGTGATGTTCTCTTGGGCCAACCATATATGTGGAGATGCCATGCTGTTTATGAGTCTTGACCCCGTAGTTTCATTGTTACTTTGGGAGGTCATCTATACAGAATATTTGAGGTAGTTCCAACTATTGTTCCACCTAAAATGTGTTTCAAGGTAGTATCTCATACTACAAAATTCAACTTCTTCACAATCTGTTCAAAAGGGGAACAAAAGGACATTGCAACCACTACAGCCTCGCCCCAGACACCTTCTATCCAACATAAGCAGGTCGACAAGGTTGCAGCAAAGCGCAAATATTCCTTATGCACATTGTACTCTCATGTAGCTCAACTTGTTGAACAGCCTCAACCTCAACAGATTCGTGACAAACTTCCACAAATTGAGCAGCGCGACGTCTCCAACAAGGCAAGCAACTCACCAAGATTCAGATTCAGCAATTGTTTTTTCCTCTTCCCCGGACACTCAATGCAATGGAGACCATTGCTTCCGAAGGAGGGAGGATTGATGCAGGTGGATATCGGTGGCCACCCACCTTTTCCGACTGGCTCAAAACAGTTTTGGCGATTTTGGCAATTTACTATTTTTAGCAGTTTTTAACTTCCGGGGCCATTTTGAGGGACTAAATGAAGGTTTTTTGGGATAGAGCTTCTCATTGTTAACCAAAGGCATGATTGAGCCCCCAAAATGAATCTCCTCGATGATACCTTTCCAATGGGATATCATACGCCTAAAACAGAGATCGTATGCAAAAGTTACGACCCCGGGAAGTTGATGTACTAACTTACCCAAACGGGGCCCACATGAATTTTGGCGCTTCATCTCCTAGGGTTAGGTTTTTGGATGTTTAGGGTTTTTGACATTCGTGTTTATTGTAAAAATGTCTTCAAAGCCTCATTGTAATCATCTTCTTGTGAATGCAAGTAGCCCTCACATCTCTTCTTAGAGATAAGCTGCCACCATTCTAGCAAGTCTTTCACACTGTATTTTTACAGTCTCTGTACATTTCTTTGATTAATATAAATCGTGTATTACTGTATATCTGTGTTTATAGTTGCATCTATGGTACATTTCTATTATATTTTTGAATATCTGCGATATTTCTGTGCATTTCTTTATTATATCTCTGCTCTCATTTCGTGCCGAAAATAATCCGAACAATACAGCTTGCCAGGCTGTCTTTGTCATATTTTACACTTTCATTTATAAAGTGTATATCTTGGGATTTTGTAGTGGTATCAGAGCAGGTTGTTCTTGATTGTTTTTTTCAGTGCATGTCCCCGACGAGGTCCGAGTATAGCAAGTTGGGTCTCGAGCTTGTCTCTCTTGAGGACAATCGCTCTCACACACCCAAGAAACCTTCAATGGCGGAAGAAAAGAAAAACGATGGAGTATATGATCCTATAAGTCTGTTGCTTGAGCAAGCTCTCACGCGACAGAGGGACAAAATGATGGAGAATTTTCACACATCCTTCAACGCCTCCCGATAGCATCAGGCACATCTTCATCAAGCGACCACTTTGGAGGCAGATTCTAGCGAGTCTTTCGCTCACTCCGTTATGAGTCATACACCATCACCAAGGCTGTGGGGGATAATGTTTTTCAACTCAACATTCCTCTTTTCCTTTGCCTACACCTAGTGTTCAACGTGGATCTCCTTCGCCCTTATTTCCCCCCATTATTGGACACCTCAGAAGTAGCAAAACAACTGACACCAACAGAGCTCAACTGCGACTGCATACAACAGGAATCCAATGATCAGATTGTGGATGCACAGATCAAGGGCACTTGAAAACAAAGGATCCAACTTTATCGAGTCGTCAAAGCAGGGCAGCTCCTGCACCAAGGCAAGTGGCTCACCCAGGGCCAAATTCAGCAGAAATTTCCTCATCTGATGGGGGACCTGAACGCAATGGAGACCATTGCTTCCTAAGGAGGAATGATTGATCTAGGTGGATATCGGTGGTCACCGACCTTTTTCCACTGGCTCAAAACAATTTTCTGACAATTTTGGCAATTTACTATTTTTAGTAGTTTTAACTTCCGAGGCCATTTTGAGGGTCTAAATGAAGGTTTTTCAGGATTGAGATTCTCAATGATAGACAAAGGCATGATTGAGCCCCCAAAATGAATCTCCTCGACAATACCTTTCCAACAGGCTATCATACACCTAAAACAGAGATCGTATGCAAAAGTTACGACCCCGGGAAGTTAATGTACTAAGTTACCCAAACGGGGCCCACATGAATTTTGACACTTCATCTCCTAGGGTTAGGTTTTTGGATGTCTAGGTTTTTTTGCATTCTTTTTTATTATAAAAAGGCCTTCAGAGCCTCATTGCAATGATCTTCTTGCGAATGAGCGCAGCCGTCACATCTCTTCTCAGAGATAAACCACCACCATTCCAGCAAGCTTGTTTTCGCTGCATTTTATAGTTTCAGCTTATTTCGTTATTGAATAGAAAACTAGTTTTACTGTATCTCTGTTATTTTTTGTTAATCACCTGTTAATAATCTGTAGTCATTTCGTTCTGCTCATAAAATCCGGATCACTCAGGAGGAAGAGGCCAAGCTTCCAGGAGAGCACTAGAAGGTCCGCAGAAGAACGTAGTAGAGCCAAGAACCTTCAAGGGTTGAGTCGAGAAAAATCTCAGGAGAAGCAATGTTGTTGCACGCAGAGTTCCTGCAAGGAGTGTAGAAAAGGGCCGAGAATAGTCTAAGTCTCGAGCAGAAAAAGTACTAAGTGTGCAAAAGGAGGAAGGACTTGTCGAAGTCCCGAAGGAAAGCAGAGTCACCCATCGTTAGGAGGAGACAGGTGGTGAAATATCGGGAGATCCGGGAGTTAGAGATCTGGAGGGATTTCCAAGAGAAAAGAGCAATCTTCACGAAGTCGCAAAGAGCAGAGTGAATCCAAACCGTTGGATATGGAAGGGACACGTGGAGGAGATCTGCACATTTCAGAGAAGTGGTGCTCCAGAAGAGATCAATGGAGAACAAGAGAGATACTCCTGAAGGCCGAAGTCCGAATAGATCACCGAAGTCGATTTGAAGGAGGAACGAGGGCCATTGATCCTCGCGCCATTTAAGTTCGCCGATTCGGAGTTCAAGAACCTAGGAGTTGGTTGTTGTGGAAAAAGTTGAAATCCCGAAGCTCGAAGCGCTTTTCGTGGTTTAGCTTGGGACACAACCGAGGTCATATGGTAGAAAGGGCCTAGCACAGAGAACGAGTGCCGCCATCACTTTCTTCAAAGGGCCAAGAAGAGAGCTGCGGGGTTAATATGACTCGCACTTTGGAGAAAGAGGGGCTTGTGATAAATTTGCATTGGGTTCCAGCAGGGGACCAAAGAGTCGATTCGACTCAGGTGTTTGAACGATCCTAGATTGAGAGGTCACACAGCCCCAGAGGGAGGGCGAGGTCTGCACCAAGTCCATTAGGAATCATCACTGAAATTGTCCCTTGGCCTACAACCATATCTAGCTTGTGATCTCCTAAAGCAATTGTCATCTCTACCATGTCATCTCCTAAAGCAATTTTCTTTTCTTAGCTTTCATTATCATTCATTGAGGAAAACCACTACATTTTGTGCATCATATGCTTCATGGTATCAATACCCATAATAAGCACCTTACAATTTGTACACTATGTTTATGAATATCCACCTTTGCATACATTATAATCCGAAACTCATCATCATCTCTACAACATCAAATTTTTGTACATGCTCACATCACGAGGATGCATATTAAATAAATAGGAAACTAATATGAAGTTAAAATCCAAAAGGGGAGAAATCTCTTTGATAAGCATGCCAACTGTAACCATTTTGAAACTATGCATGAACATGTCGCAATTATCCCCAACCAATACATTATGGTCATAGAAAAAAATCTTATGATAGGCACCTTTGTGTAAGAGAAAAAACAAAACCAAGGCATAACAATAATGATCAAAATTCTAGGTAAAGCATACTTTTTAAGAACATTGGCTTACACAAGATCATTCATTCAAGCCCTTCTCTTCCCTTCTTCAAGATGCGACTAAGAGAAGACAAGAAGGAAGAAGGATTAGTTGCCATAAGGTTTCAGAGGGTTAAAAGGAAGTGCAAGTATTTGTTTAGTTAATGACCTCACGACTATTCCAATAGAATCTCCATGACATGATGCA
>JZKD02S1674467.1:400734-411364 GCA_000966675.3 Picea glauca
CGATTCTTTGTGGACCGGTCCTTTCATGATAACCCAAGTACAGAATAACAACACTTTCATGGTGCAGAATCTAGGAGGTGAAGAAATGTTCGGTGGCTCGGTAAACGGGCGATTTTAAAAACTCTATTTTGTCTAAGGCTGTGAAGCCTAGACATTGTAATGTTAGTCTTAGTTTTTATTTTTGCAGAATAATGCCATGCCCAATGGAAGCACTAGCAGATAGTTTTTAATTTTCTTTTTTCAGGAAAGGCATTGATTCTATGGTTCTTGAAACCTCACAGGGAGGTGTTCATCCCCAATAGGAGCCAGTGTTATCTCCTCAAATAAATTGGTGGAAATTTTGATTTTGAGGTGATAGGTTGTGGTCTAAATTTTATTCCTAAATTTTTGTAAGTAGGTTAGAGAGTCTGTATTCTGTAAATAAGCTCAAAAGAAATTTTTGATTTGGTTTGGTCAAGAAAAAGTCAGAATCTCAGGTTTCGGTGGTTTAGGCGAGCCTAAAATGCACTCATTAACCACTGAAATCCTTTGTTCCCGGCAGTTAAGAGGTCAAAGCAAGAATGCGGTTAACCACTGAAAGCATTTCAATGGTAAAAATGGAAAGCCCGTGCTTTCACATGAGCCAACTGTCGAGTTGGCGCAATGATGAAAATGTAACCACCGAAAGCTCATCAAGTTGGAAGGTATGCACATTCTAATGGTGTCTATCCGAAAGTTTGAAGCTCTTGTTGTCCTTTCAACTGCATTTGTCTTTTCAAAATTTAGACACGGCAGTGATACTCAAATTCATGCATGTTGTCACGAAGCCTCCCTCCATTTCCAGTTGCAAGTACACGATCTATCATCATCCCGTTAATCCCTCATTAAATCCTCATTCATTATCATTTTGAATTCCGGAGATTACTAAGATAATCGTGAGTTCACGATTTCATCAATTAAACGTGTTTCCAGAGATCCTAATCCTGTTTCCCCTGGTGATTGTGAAAGCACCATTAGAGTCCAACAATCTCTCTCAAGTCAATTAAGCCAGGTTGATTTATCAGGCAAGTTCAAAACCCATCTTGTTTCAAATTTAAATGAATATACCACCGAAAATCTAAAATTTCGGCATGCTCTCAGTCAATTTGTCGCCTGAAACTTGGTTAGTGTTTGAGCTCGGTGATCTGAATTTTGTGTCACCCTGTCCCACTGGCTTTTCCATGAGTTATACTCTCTATGTTCCTAAATTCTAGAATCTTTGTCTCCCTGGACGCTCAGTTTCCCATAATCGTAGGTACAGTCAACATTGACCAATGCCGAAAGCAGGGCCAGTTTTGAGGTCTGAGGTGGATGGGGTTTAGTCCCTAGAAGCTCACTCAGAGGTGGCATAATTCTTCAAACAGGCCGGGGTATTTTCATATTGTGAAAAATTAACCAACTTTCATCAACAGGTGGCTGAGTCTTTTGCCATTTCCTATGATGGGAGGTCTTCTAAAATAGGAAAGGAGGAGTTTATCATTGATGAAGCTGTCATTGTTGAGTATACAGGTTTACTTAGATTAGGAGACTGTTGGTTCAAGTCTACCATACCTTCAAACATCGAATTCAGGCCATACTTGCTGCCTGTACATTAAGATTTGATTTGGAAGAAGGATATTCCAATGTCTTACTTGGAACCAAAGTGGCAATCCCTGTTGAAAGCAATATTTTTTTACATAACATGTGAGGGGCGATACAATAGAGTGATGTTCTATCACTTTAAACTTTTAAACCATTTTACAGGCAGAGCCCCGATTAATCTACCATTTTTCTTGCACAAAGCCCTCACGAAAATGTCTAAACAGGTCAAGGCCAAGCCCACTAAGGTGGCAAGCAGATTTTCTCACCAAGGACTCATTACTCTTATTGTCAAGGAGTCATTTAACAAAAGGCAGATAGATTGGAACTATTTCCTCTTCTAGAACGAATTCTAGACTGATTGTCAACAACAGGAGAAGGGTAAAAAGGCTGCCACTAAGAAGACTATTAGTCCCAAAAGCAGTCATAGGAAAAGGAAAGGTATCTCACCACCAAGAGATACCATAGAATTATCCTCTGTCAATAAGAAAAGAATCAAAAGAAAAATGTAGTTTGAAGGTGAGCAGTCCAAGGACCCTGCTACAGGAAATAACCCTTTAAACCTACCTTACAGTGATTCAAAACTAGAACAAGAATTGGCAGAGACACATGGTAATGTACAGACTGAACAAGGTGCAGACTATTGTTCCAATTTACCTTCACCAACTCCTCCAGAGGCACACAATCCACCAGTGGCATAAGCCTCTTCAATTAAGCCTAAAATAGCTAGATCACGGAAAATCAACAAACTCCTGCAACATGTCTATAAAATGGAAGTCCTGGAAAGGGTGATTAAAAAAGATAATACAAACCTGACTGACAGAAATGAAGAGATTTTCAAAATAAATCAAACCCTTAAAGAGAAGAGTCACAAGATTAAAGACAGGAATAGGGTATTGATCAGGGAAAACATGAAGCTGTATAGACAACTTAGAATTTTGAGGTTGAAGTTAAAGGAGTTTCAATCACCAGCACAGGAGAAAACTGGATTGGAAACTCTGGATAACTTAGCTACAACCATGGTAGACACACCAGAGCCTTCCACACAGCCAGTAGAAGTTCACATATCTGCACGAACAAGGGCTGCCTCATCCAAGAAACCTTGAACATCAAAAAGGGATCCAAGGTAAGCATTTTTGCAAATTTTAAAGTTTTCTCAAAGCTGAAGTTTCGGTGGTTTAGGCGAACATGACGACTGTTCATTAACCACTGAAAACAGGGCTTTCGATAGATAATTCACTCAGGAGATTTCTAAGTTAACCACTTAAAGCCTGTCATTTCTAGAATGATCAAGTTTTTACATAGATCGAAGTTTTTTGAGTTGGAAAGGTTTGAAACCTCTTCGAATGAACATTTGATGAATTGTCAAGACAAATCCAATAGCTATTTTGATAGATTATGGAAAGAGGAGGTGTTTCAAAGGTTTTTGGTATCTTTGACAAAGACAAAAAGTCAGGACACTTACTCACATCAACAGATTCGAATTTGTATCTCTTGGAGAGTCATCATTCAGCCTTGGAAGGCTATCCTGCACTACACCATCACTCAACAAGAGAGGAAGACCATGAAATCTGGGATTGACCTCATTTTTGGGGATCATTCCACATCTTTTTCAACTAAATTTTGATTTACTATCTTTAGCATATTTGATCCATGTTTTCAGGATCTCAAAACTACATTGTAAAGATATAAAGCTAAAGGTAGAATAGGAACCAAAGGTTCGACCTTGGAGACTTTTTTATATTATGTACTCAAACTTCTCATTTTCATATTGAGTAAAGAAAGATTCTTTTGCCATAACTTGTTCGGATTTCATCTTCTTATCTATTCTGTACTTTCACCTGGATATTATATTCATGCTGTTATGCTTGTTTATGCCCGATAACTGTCATCTTATCATTGCATTCATAAGTTAATCTTTTCAAGTATTCCTGTGATTATTGTAATTAGCTATTCATATATGCTTTATATGTGGTTCTGCTGATATAATAGTTATTTATTCATACATCCCTTTATTTGTAAACTCTTTGAACATTTTTCGTCAAAAGCCTTGTCCATCTAAATGTGTTTATGCATGATTTGAGTGAGAAATGATTCAGTCCTCCGACTTGATCCAAACCCACACTTATTATTGAGAAAACAGTTACCAAAAGATTAAGTTACTAGGCATCTCTGACTTAAAACCTAGGAGAGTTTCCTGGAGTGATAACAGTTAGGACTCAGAAATGTCACATTTATATCCTCTTTTCACTTCACCATTCCTTACATTTCATGGTCCTAATCAACCTTTTATCATACCATTTCCATACATACATTTGGGTTTCACCTTATTATTTTCTACTTTACTAATTTTAGTATTATAAGTGAATTTATGCTTAAATATTAGAAAATTAACATATTTTCATTATATCTCAAGGTTGGATGAGTTTTATGATGTGTACATGTATATTTGAAGATTTCAACAAAGTCAAATATTACCACCTAACCTCAAATTCGAGTTTCATCTTCAAGCTTTGAAGATTTGAAGAATATTTGGGACAATCATTCAAGCATATTCAAAGGAGAAGATCATGGAGATTTTGATGGCATATCTTATCCAAGATTTGTGAAAGATGTGTCTAGGATTTGAAGGAATCATATCTTGTAATAATAGGAAAGTGGCTGAGAGAATAGTGGATCTGTAATTATGAGACTCTTATCTTATCTTTAAGACTCTCATGTATAAAAGAGAGTGTTCTCTCTTCATTTGGGGAGAGAGATGAGAGATTAGACTTAGATTAGCTTGAAGTCCTAGAAGGGGATTCTTAGCTTTGATGTGTATTCTTTCATTTGTTATGCCTTCATGATTTGTCATTTGATTCTTGTAATGTAATTTGAGATAGCATTATTGTGTGAGCTAACATATGTATTTTGTCATTCAACTCTTCACATGTTGTATTTCTTTCCTAGATTAATTTCCTGCTTTCCTAGTTAGTTTTTCAATGCTTTCCTAGATTAATTTCATTTCAATGATTTAGATTAGATTACTTCTACTTCAGTCCTGCATATATAGTGCATGTGCTTCGTAAGCCTATGAACCTTGTATTGACAAATTAAATAGTTGGGAAAATACTAAAACGGAATTAAACAACAATAGTTCCACCTAACACATATCTGGTGGGAATGACAAGATTCCCTAGTAAGCTTGTGCCCATAGGTTTTAATTTTCCACTGGGGGGATTCATGAGAATCCATCGTCCTCTCCCACCATACTTACCACTTTCCATGTTTCTCATGCTCATCCATCCCATTACACTGGTCCGAGCATTGGGTTGGCCAAATATTTAAGGGTTTTAACTTACCTTATGGGAAGAAGAGGCTAAAGGCCCAGAGGGTAAAATAAGCTGGAAAAAGATAGAATCAAAAGAATGAAACCTCGAGATGCTTCGCCCAGGGATCCCTGAGAAAGTAGTAAAACGCTTCTCAGCAAGAAACAAAGGGACCCATAAAAATAATAAAACAAGACCTAGTTAGAGGATAGGGGGTCTCCAAACGAGCCAGCCTATTAGGTCCATGGGCATGTAGTGGTATGACACTACCAGCAGCTGTCACCACGCCAGGGTAATGGCTCTTTGTGGCATAACCAAGAGAAAGGGGGTCTCATCACGATCTAGCCTTCTCATTTCCATGAAATGCTTGTGGGTAACATTGCCACCACTATTCACCATGCCAGGGAAGTGTCCCCTGACTAGCTTCTTGAAGAAAAAGAAATAAGAATAAAGATAAAAGAAATGAATGGGCTTGGAAAAAATTGCATCCATGATAGGTGAAACTCACCTTCTACAAAGGCACCCACAAGTAATCCATGCATTTCCCTGCTATCACTGCAGCCCTTGTCCAGACATCCCTTACCACCTCATCCACTCACATGGCTTGGATTTGATTTCTCCCAGAAACACCCCACACCCAATGAGCATTATCCCAATAGGATTCCCTATCACTTCCTCCAAACTTGGCTTGCAGATTAGTATAATGTCTTTGAGCACTTGTCCGGGTAAAAGGGGTTTTATGCACATGTTTAATAAAATTGTTTATTAGATGTGATTGAAATTGCTATGATCCCTGTCACTTATGAGCCCATGGAGGGCGTATTTGTTGATGTTTTAGGACCATACTAGATGAACAGGTACACATGGGGAGATGATCAATTCGGACTTCCATGGGGATGAAAGCCCACCAGATGGATGCTGAGACCCCAGCAGGGGGCAAAGATAGATCAGAGGGTTTTCACCGGAGAGGAGGAGGACGTTCCACCAGAGGCAGCTTGGTAGAGCCTTACCTAGGGGGGTTGTGCCTTTTCCACCAGGACATTCATGATGTCATGGAGTACTTGTGGATGTTTTAGGAGGCAATTATGGCACGTGTGGCATGTTACAAAGGCCCAAGGAGGCCTAACGTTTTTCTCTAGGAGGCCAACGTTTCCCTAGAAGGGGATAACGTCACTGTAAAAGGGCACGACGTCTTTATCTTTGATTGATTTAGGGTTTGATTTTGACATTTAATCTAAAAACAATATTTTTATGTATTTTTGGCTTTGTCGGCCTTTTGTGACCTAAAATTAAATTAAGGTCATTGGTATGGTATAAGTAAGAGAGCTAAAACTCTGTTTTATTCATCATCTCTCACTCACACTTGTGTGAGGTCTAAAATTTGCGCCCTCCTTTAGGGTGTTTGGCTGAAATACTAGTGCACACTTGTTGAAGTTGGCTCTTTTTGGTGATTTTTGGTAATTTTCTTGGTGGAAGGTTTAGAACTAGGGTTTGGCTTGATGAATGCTTGGTAAATGTAAGTGAATTTTTGCAATCCTTCCCTTACTTGAATGATTATAGTATTTTACTTGCACTTTGTTGATGAAATTTGTTGGGATAAACCCTACGAAATAAGCACATGTTGGTGTCCTTATTTTAAATCCCTACTAGATTATGCCAATGAGCCATTTTTGTTGTTGAAGACATTGCTAGGGCCTTGCCATTGCAACACCCTACCCTGGTACCTCACCTTAGCCATTTTTACTTTGTCATTGAGCTAAGGAAGGAGGAAAACACACTAAGGCCTAGGGTTACTACACCTTAGTGAGTCGTTTTCCCCTAGGGTTTGATGGTTGAAGCCTTGGCTTATCAACAGTTCACCATCAAATTCCTCTTGTCTTTGGTGATACTATTATCATATTGTCACTTCAACTCTTGCATCTATTTTTGACTCCATTTTCCCTATGAATGCACAAGTCTAAGACCTTTTTCTTGACTGTTTTGATCACAATCTATAAACATCCAAATATTTAAGAAATTAATAAGACCTTTCTAACCCTAGTGTAGATTGACCTGCTAAGTTGTTGCTACTATTATTCTTTGAGTTATAATTATACTTTGCAACACTTAAAGCTTCTAAAAGCAATTGAAAGGATTAATGCATACTTGCTTCGGATGAATGTTGGTGTTATGATATTGATAATTAGTTATTATTGCTCATTTTGAAGCATTTATTATTGAAGTATTGTATTGTGACTATTTTCATTTATACATCTTTTCTTACTTCATCAATATATTAGTCAATTGATTATATCTAGAAAGTCCCTGATTATATGAAGTACTAACCAACAAGTGAGCTTGCAAATATAGTTTCTTGTTGCTTTATTCTGGGCGGGTACATTTCTGGTTATTATTGTCTTTTATTGGTTGTTTAGCCAGACTTTCTGATCGGTGGTGGCTTGTGAGAGGGAAACCTTTGCCTTATCCTTTACCCTTTGCCTTCTCAAAACCTTAGGTCACTGGGGACGTCTCCCTTGGGCCTACCACCCTAAATAGAAAGAGATATCCTATTGAGGTGACAGTGATAGGATAGTCTCGAGTTAAGTCAGTTTGTCTCCTTTTACCTTTCCTTTACTTCCAAGTACAAACTGTGTGATAACATTTTGGAGCCGTTGAGGGGGAACACTGAGTCAATTCTCCTCATAGACGACACTTTTCGATAAGCCTTTCCTCAAGAATCTTTATCTTATAATCTTACCTGGCGACTCCACTAGGGATGATTCCCTTATTTCTTTGATAATTTCAAGAAAATTATCTGGCAACTCCACTGATGACGAAGCCAACTATGACTTCCTAATGGGACCTGAGAAATTTCAAACCCCTAGACATTAGTAAAATCCTGAGATACCCTCGACAAATGCCCCCGAAGTACAAAAAATGGCTCCCTTGATTCACTGGTAGTGATGGGGAAAGAGATGACTATCATATGGTTGATTTTTGGTCCTTCTTTCAACTCCATCCTATCAGTGATGATGTTGAAGATTTGGTGATGAAATGTTTCTCTACCACTCTTCATGGGAATGCTAGAAAATGGTATGATAATCTCCCTATTTCTAGCATCACATCTATGGACCAGTTAGAAGTGACCTTTCTCAGGAACTGGGGTATGATATTGAAAGATATCCAAACGTTACTAAAAGGACTCGAATATATAAGAGAAACTAAGAACAAGGCTATCATGGATTTCAAGGTTAGGTTTCAAAGATTGCTATATCAAATTCCTGCAACCTATACTCCTGAAGAAAAGTACCTCGTGTATCTCTATACCAATACACTCTTGGTGCACTTAGGGTTTGTTCTAAATAAAAAGGGGCCAAAAACACTCCATGAAGCTTATAACATGGCCACGCAAATTGAGGAAAACATTTCTTTGTCCAAGGGAAAACATATCTTCTCTCTAAGGACCAAAATCAATGACCCTAAGGATACCTCATACACTCTCAGTTTGGAAAGATTAGTTTCCCTTGGAACTTTTACCTTTGATTTCCAAGAAGAAGGGGAACAAGTTATTGACCAATGAAATGCTAAGGAGAAAGATCTTGATGAGGTTTTCCAAGAGAAAAGGATCGTTGAAAACACAATTGAGGAGATGGAACCCAAACACAATGATGAAGTATCAACATGCCCTCCTTTTGATGAAGCCATCCACGAGCCTTTTCCCCCTACACAAGAAGAAAATAATGAGGTTAATTGCTTTCCTTTTCAGGATTTTGATATTACCTTGTTCCATGATCCAGAGAGTGAAGGAGAAATGGAATCCTCGAATGAAGTAGATCTTACTTGTTGTACAGTTGAAGGTGAAGAATAAACTCATGAGGATGAAACAATGTTGCATGTTGAAGACACCCAAGTCCTCAAAGCTCCTGCACAAGAAGAAACCAACACCGTAAGTTACCCTCCTCTCCAAAATTTTGATGATTCTCTACTTTATGATGTGGGAGATGAGGAGGAGATAAATGAGTCCTTGAATGCTTCCAATCTTGCATGTTATGATACATATAGTGACATGGTTGATAACATTGATGAGTTCATACATGTTGGGAGACATAGGTGGGATATATTTGGTTATGATATGGACCCCATTTATGACATTGAGAGTCATTTCCAAGTGTTTCCTTTATAGTTATCACAACAGGTTACTCTTGAACAGGGGAAACAAGGAGGTGATATAATTACCAATACTTTCCAAACACCCAAGTTTGACCTAGTCCCATATTTTCCTGATACTTTTCTGTCATGCCTTGATGTTTTTGATGAATACTCCTATGAGCACTTGAATTTATTCCATGAAGAAGATTATCAACCACCGTTGTGCCCATATATTGATAGGAGTAAGGACATCATTTTCCCATAGAAGGATCCTTGTGACAAATTTCTCCTACCACCTCTAACTACTTTACCTTGCTATGTCTCTAAAGGTGTAGTTGGTGAGTATGCCTTTTGTATTAAGTTTCCTCTGAGGAAAACCCTAGATCTCAAGGGAAGATTGAATACTTCACGAAAAAGTTTGTCATCTCAAATTTTCAACCTTCCCTTAAGAGTTTGTCAATCATCTACTAGATCCTTTTCAATCCTCTCCCAGGCTTCAGATTATGAGGACGTCCTAGGTAGCCAGCTTGCAGACCTTTTGAATCAGTTTTTTGAACCTTTGATTTTTCACGATCCCTTCCTAAAGTGGATTGAGAACTTTCCTCAGAAAATGACTTGGCATAATTTTATCCCTCCCACCTGCCTCCATGAGTTAGACTTTATGATTTTCGACGATACAATACATTCTCTAACCCATGTTATTTTTATGCTTAACTTGTCACTGTTTTGGTTTATGATGAAGAATAAAGGCAGGTATTGTGAGACATTGCTAGGATGGTTTCACTGGTAATTTGACTACACCTAGCATTCAACCGATAGGTAAGTACAGGTAAGTAGGCATTTGCATTCATTGTACATACCATTTGCATTTCATGCTAGAGTAGTTTGTTTTCTCATCTGTATATATGCTTGCTTTCATTTTTGATATATATGATTTGGGGGTGATATCACCACCCAAAATGATTGCTAAAAACTTTATGTTGAGATCAAGTAGGTTACAGGTTATGCCAGAGATGCTGAAGTTCTAATGCGCTCTATGGTGAGCACATGTTTCCGAGTTGGAGCCAGATGTTATCCCCCACTTTAGGGATAACTAAGGAGATTATGTCTCGAGGCCCACAGGTCCTAGACATGGAGTACCGAGAACCAGATCAACTTGAGCATGGCCTTGGAGGGCCCATCTTCTCTTCCTTCATCGCCTCCACTTTGTCAGCAGTAGCAGCATCCATCACCTTGGCCTAGTCCTATAGCAGAAATGGATCTTTCTCCATGAGGTAATGAGTTCGGGTATCATGGTATGTGTCATTATGATCCTCAAAACCTTTGAATATGTGCATTCAATTATTTTTGTTTCTAACGGGTGCTTGGATCTTATACCTATCCACTTGACCATATCTGGGGGGAATGACAGGATGCCCTAGTAAGATTGTGCCCATAAGGTTTTGAGTTTCCACTAGGGGGAATTCATGAGAAGTCATCATCTGCTCCCACCATACTTACCACTTTCCATCTTTCTCCCACTCATCCATCCCATTACACTGGTTCGGGCATTGGGTTGGCCAAATATTTAAGGGTTGTAACTTACCTTGTGGGAAGAA
>JZKD02S1674467.1:433717-448138 GCA_000966675.3 Picea glauca
GAGTTTTTAGAAAGATTTTAGATGAAGTTGTTTTGTGAGGCTGGGGGTGAAAACCAACCTCGTTTGATTAAAAATGGGAGTGGATAGTCTTGTCAAGAAAAGATGGGGTATTTTCGGAATCCCTTTTGGAGGAAACTTACTTTGACCTCCACGTTTTAAGAAGAAGCTATGTGAGTGAAAAGTGACTTTTGTGTGTGAGTGAAAGTGTGCCAATTTTTAGTGAATTATATGTCACCTTGCTACATGTGGACTTTGCTTGGTCCTTACAAGAGTTTGATTACCTAATTAACTAAGTGCCTTTGGTACAACCTTGCGTAATTCAAAATCCCTAGGAAGCTAGCATGTGGACATGTGGGTCTGTTACTATCCTTTAACTCCCTATGGTGATGTAATCTAGAAAAAAGCTTGAAACTATCCTAGATTGAACATGTGGGCATGTATGGGCCCGTTACAAACCTTTAAACTTCCCTAGTTTTTTTTATCTAAGAAAGCAATAATTCAAACACTATCCTAGCTTTGTGACATGTGGGCATGTATGGGCCCGTTACAAATTTAAGATGTGTTTGAAAAAGAAAACTAAGAGGGGTCACAAAAAGGGTCGTTTTCCTCTCCTAAAGGTTTTAAACTTTGTTTAAGGGAGATGAAATTGTTTCCCAATCTTTTTTTGATTCTCAAGGTCGCTTGAAGGCATGAGAGAAGAGCATACTAAGCGATTGTGATTCAGTTTCTAGTCCCAATGTGAGTTGAAATGTGAAAAATGATTACCAACTTATATTTTTAGAAGTCAAAACAAGCCATCCATGTGTCAAAAAGCAAAGAAGGTAAATTGATTTTAACCTCCTAAGTGCCTATGTGTGTTTTGACTAACCCCTTTATATGATGAGGGGACTAAGTGTGGTGCTACTTTACAACATGTTGAACATCATTTTTAAGAAGAAAAATGGCATTTCCCACATCTCAAGAACTCTAAAATATGAAATTTTAAACAAATGCATGGGTCTCTGTGGAGACAGAGGCGCTCAAAGCGCGTGTGCGCGAGCAGAGTAAAGGTAAAAAGTGCGCATGCGCAGATCAGAAGCTTGTGTCAAGTGCATGGGTGCACAATGCGCGTCTGTGGGTTAAAAAACCCACGCATCTATGGTACACGGCCGGAAAGAAAATCCGGATGGATTTCTCTCACTCCTATTCTGAATTGACTGGTTAGCAGGTCGGCAGAGGCTGGTTTGTGCACCTGCAAGTTAATGAAACTAAAAGAAGAGAAAAATAAACCAAAATGAGGTAGGAATTGATACCTTGTCCCCAGTGGAGTCGCCAATCTGTTTGCACCCTTTTCATCACCTTGGTGAGAAAATAAGAGGTTCTTACATGCCCAGTTGGGTCTTTCTAAGCATGACAGCTGTAGAGAAAAAGGTTAGAGAAAGAAAAACAAAACTATAAGCAAGAAGTAAACTAAAACAAACTAAAATAATAAGCATGGAAATATAAATATAACAAGGACAAAAGACCAATGTCACCAATGTTTTTAGGCTGATCTATTGATGAAATCAAAGAACAATGAAGAAAGGGGACTATGAGTCCCTTCTTCCTCCAAAGGAAGGCTCTTGGACCCTCACNCAAACTGGTAATCCAATAGTGAGTCCTGGAAGACTCAGTGTGGCAACATATGGAGGACCAAAGTTTCCAAATGAAGGAAAAGTATAAGGTTCCCCAGGAGAAGGGGTTCCTCCATCGGTACTCCCAGGATTCGATGCCATTAACACTAACTCGACCTAAGGTCCACTAAGTAAAACAAACAACACACACTAAGAATCTAAGAAGCAAACAATCAAACAAACCTTCCTATGATGAAACCAATAGTTGGTGATGAAATCTAACGTCGTGAGATAAAAATAGGAAGGGGACGGGATAGAGCGGGTGGATCAGTTACGTTGGCGACCTGCTTAACGGACTTATTCCTTGGTGCAAGCTTCCATGCAATAATTGTGGATTTACCCTCCAAGGAGCCCGAGTGAGTTTGACCAATGTTTGTTCCAGGTACAGTGAGACTTCCTTTCACCGTCACCTTGTGTGAGACCCTAAATATTGTGGCTACTAAGGTCACCAACTCATAGTCAGCCCCTGGGTGGGTACAATCGATAGTCCAGTCAAAACGTATGGGCAGGATAACAAGTCCGAAATCAGCTTGAAAGGCTCCCACACATAATCGTGGTTATACCTTCCAGTGACCCCCAATATACGATCCAACCACTACAAACAGTTGGGCCACAGAGGGATAATCTCCATAACTCACCCGAATGTGACCTCGTGTGTAACCCTTGTGTTAGAGGGGGATCCCAACAAGCCAATACGACAATTGGATTTGACTCTCCCTACCACAAGATACTAAGTTTGTTTGATATCTTTAGAAATTTATCCTTTCAACCTATTCCAAAGCCCTACACCTTAAACTAATGTAGGTTTGCTAACAAAGATGTAAAATGTCTGATAAATTTTAGTTAAGCATTGATTNCACAGAGGGATAATCTTCGTAACTCACCCGAATGTGACCTCGTGTGTAACCCCTGTGTGAGAGGGGGATCCCAGCAAGCCAATACGACAATTGGATTTGACTCTCCCTACCGCAATATACTAAATTTGTTCGATAGCTTTGGAAATTTATCCTTTCAACCTATTCCAAAGCCCTACACCTTAAACTAATGTAGGTTTGCTAACAAAGATGTAAAAAGTCTGATAAATTTTAGTTAAGCGTTGATTTTAATGGTTGTTGTTTACTCAAGGGGTGTACGAAAGTGAAACTAATGGAATGATGACTCAATTCCCAAAAATATGCATGAAATATGATAAGCAATCATTTATTTTCAATGAATACCTATTTATGGGAAAGAGGAAGAGTCTGTTTCACTATCACACACTTGATAAGGAATACCCTCAATCAATTTTGTTCTCAATCAAATCCAATATAATGCTACAACATTTTAGAAATGCAAACTAATATGAAAACTAATCATTAATATGTACTTTTGTCGTTTTCATGCGAATGATGATCAATTCAATGAGAAACTTGTCTTGCCAACTACCCTTTCAGATCAAGGAGATTCGGACAAGAAAATGCAGATTTCGCACAAACAACACACCTTTTGCAATCAAACAAGAGAAAGAAAATAAAAAATGCAAAAGGAAGGAGAAATAATTGTATCATATGACCTCAAAGAACCAAATGAGAAGAGTCATAGACTTCTAATGTCCTTCACTAGAGTTCCCGCTCAGTCGGATAGGAGAGAAGAAAGCAAGGGATCGATTTCAAACTCTCAACAACAAAAACTCAAAAATAATGAAGAAGGGCATAAAATATGAACAACAAGGTGTTTACTTCTTAGGAGGAAGCATGTCAAAGGTCAAGGGAAGAATCATTGAATCACAAAGTAGCTCAGCAAGTGAAAAAATAGGGTTTGGACCTCCAAAAATTACAATTTTTGAAGAGATTTTGGGCCAAAAAGGGTTGGTTCTCTGGTATAAGGGCCACCAGAGAATTATAAATCTCTATCTAACACTTCTAGGGAGTGTTGGTGCTCTGCTAACATGGGTAGGGGGGCGCCAGGCTCAAAAAACTCACAAAAAGGTCTAAAAACCCAAAATTTTGATCAAATTTTGACAAGTGAGCTGAGTGTGATGGGGTAAAGAGTCAATCAAAAAATGAAATCATATATGAAGGGGTAAACAAGGCCTAAGAAAAAAAAAGGTAAGACAAGGTCTATGAGGAAAAATCAAAACCAAAAGTTTTGATTCCTCCCCAGTGGAGTCGCCAGTTTCTGTTGAAGGAAAATCTCCCTGCGGACAGGTAGATCTCCTCAAAGAGCTAGACTCTTAACTCTAAGACAGAAAGTGCTTATCATGGTCACTAACTTCCTTTTAGATCTATATGGACTAGTGTGTGAGAAGGAAGGAGAAAATAAGTACCTTTTACCGGTGTTTGTCCCTGCACGCTCCGAGTTGAGCTCCAATCTTTCGCTCTTCGATAAGACCTGTAGACAAACAAAGTACGACCACTTCCTACTCTATCTAGATTAGTATGAAATAGGTCTATCTACTAAAGACACAAATTCATGCAATATTGAACATGAATTAGAAAGAAACAGGCCAAGCAAATTATATTAATGAGGACAAAACAATTCTTACAACCATAGATGGATTGCAGCAGTGTCGCCAAGTCCTCCTTGTTTACCCCTTGCTCAAAAGATCCATGATCCAAATGATGATAGCTTCACTGATTTCTCCCTATGAGATCATAGGTCTCTTTCCTCCAAAATATCTCTGTTCCAGCACCACTTATAAGATCATAAGTTTGGTGTGATTCTCCCTTTTCACTCCCCTTTCACCATTAGAAAGCTTTCTTATATAGCCTTGGAGAGGCTCAACAACTTGAGATATCCTTGGGGAAGGTGAGGATTTTCCTCCTTCAATTGAGGATCTGCCCTAAGATCATGGTTGGACTAGGGATTCAAGCTCAACTTCCTTCTAAGAATGAAAATATCCTTCCCCCATTCATCTCAACAACTCAACTGTTGCCTAAAATAGGTAGCACTCCCTCAAAAGGGTACTCAGAGCGCTATAGCGTTCCCTAGTAGGCTTTAGGGGAGCACCAGTGCTCCTGAGGGTAGGAGCACTCCTGCAGAAGGGCCAAAGAGCTTTATAATTCTCCCAGACAGTGTAAGGGGGAGCGCTAGCACTCCCAGAAGAGGTATAGGGGAGCACTCCCCTCCAAAAACTCAGTTTTTGAGGTGCTTTCAGATGGCAAAAGGTTTGTAAGCCTGCTGAATCATTTCTACTCTTCCAAATCAAATGTTTGAGGCGTTTCAAGTGTCCTTTTCATGTCTTTATAGGAACGACATAGGCATCATGGCAGCATGCTTTCTTTGACACTTGCGACACTTGTGAGCAACATGCGACACTTGCGACCTTGTGAGCAAAATGCGACACTTGCGACCTTTGTAATGACGACACTTGCGACACTATCAAAGTGAGTATTATTTATGTGTAACAATAATCCTCCCAAGTCTATTCGTAGATACAATCGTCCCAAAGCCTCTTCCAATATGAAAGATTCTCCCAAGCACAAAATCCCTTGAAAATTGGTTCCCAAGATTTTGGAAGACCATTCAGTGCCACATTTACAAGTTCTTTGTCATCCAATTTCTCCCCAATAATTGAAATTTGATCGCGTACCTGATTGATCCTCATGAAGTAGTTGGTAACAATGTCATATCTAGAAATCATCACTAATATGAGTTTATTTCTTAAGATCATCTTCGTGTTCAATTTGTCGCTATGGAATAAAGTTACCAAGGAATCAAACATTTCTTAGGATGTCTTCTTCTTGGATAAGTAAGGAATCAAGTGATCCTTCACTGCATCCAAGATTTCGTACATGACTCTAATCTGATTCTTCTCTTGAGATTCCAATTCTTGTGGATCTATTGGTGAAGGAACTAGTTTGTCAACAATCTCCCAAAGATTATTTTCCTTCAAAAGAAAAGTAACCCTTGCTTTCCAAGATAGGAAATTGGATGCTCCATCCAGTCTATTTTCAAACCTCACACTCATTGTTTCCATCTATTATGGGATTTTATCTCACATGGATCTCACTAAACAGATCAATAAGATATCCCTAGGATCAACCTAGTTATCTTTAGACAAGAGGGGAATACTTCTCATGGATTTCCTAGATCTAGACTCAAATGCATGGATTCATAATTATCCTAAAGAGTATGGAAGATTTTCATACCTTTCTTAAGGTGGTCCTTCGTATTTCCTGGCTGTTGAAATCCTGAAACTCCAGCTCCAAGATCCACAACCTGCTTCGTGTATACAAAAGACCAATAAAACCTTCTCTTTCTCTCTATTAAGGATTATAATCCTAGATCCAATCTAGTTCTAATCATATCTATTAAGGAATAAATCAGATCTATCGTTAATTAAATGAACACAAATGATATGAGGGGAAAACCAAATGATCTATTATAAATCATGAGAAAAATACATCAAAACATGCACACCTCAAATGTTGATGCAAGATCCTTCAGTCTCTTTTCTCCTTGCCTCTCCTTGCAACACCTTGATCATGATAGGATTCACTGATTTATGGTTACAATAGTTGGATTCCTCTGCAATTGAGCAACATAAAATTGCTCTAAATTATTCTTCCCTCTTTCCCAAGGCTTTCCTTTGTTATATAGCTCTTGGAGGAGGCCTGGGAGAGGCTTCTATGTCTTCTATAGGCCACTGGAGACTCGAATGATGTGATATACTAGGCCTTTGACAAGAATAGCCAACTCATCCTTCTCCTATCACCTCATAACTCCTCAATTCTAGAAGTATGACAATGCCTCACTTGATGAGCCACTAGTATCCAGTGAGGGCCTTGCTTGTTGTCCACTAGGTGACTCGCGAGGATGCCAATAAGGTCTAAAAAATGGTTTAATCCTTAGGAAAAATTTGTATTTGATATTCTATATTTTTATGGCTTATTCTATGGCCTATAGGGTGTAACTTAATGCTATAATTCCATCCCTCATATTTGTTAATTTTCCATGGAAATAACCCTCTATTGAAAACTACCCCTATACAAACTTGTGCATGCCCTTCTTGACCTATGAAGTGCATATGTACGCGACCTCATGTACTATAAAGAACATATACATATTCTTCTCTTTTATTGCATGCATATGCATTTTTTGTTTTGCAATGTACAACATGTATACCTACAAAAACAAGATCTGTTGTTGTACGACTATTTTCCAGAAATCCATCCTTCAATTTCTGATTGTTGGTTTATACATCTATAGAGATCTCCTTGTAGATCTAATAGATCTACTGCACATTCATATGGATCTAAAATATGGCTACCTCTCAGAGTGAGATATCTGATACCATGTCGATTTCCCCAATCACAACACCTATATATATACTAGTGATTTCCTTGTTATAAATTAGATTTGTAGCTCACAAAACAAATCACCCTAGCTGGAATAATCAGCTTAAAAAAAACAACAAAATCAATACTAGAAACCAAATCCCATACACAATAAACAAATATATCCTTCCATTTAATCATCTTATCANAAAATTCCATCTCATTAATGTATCCCCAAATGACCTCCAACATTCTCTTGAAGTACCCCAAAGTAAAGTCAGTCCCCTTTTAGTGAGAACTATGCTTCAAAAGATGCTCAAAGAATGGGAGGTTGGATCCATTAACACATGGTGAGTGTAGGGTGAGCCCATGTGAGTGAAAAAACATGTTTATGCCTCAGAGAGGGTGACCTAATTCCTATAAATCTATGCCATGCATGTAATATTTCCTCAAACGATGTGCAACTAGGTAATCCTTTCCATAATGGCCTCTAAAGGCCCAAGTGTAGTACATACATAAGAAAGAGAGGGTCTATGTGTGTAAGGTGTGCTAAATCATGGGTTTGACAATCCTTACAAATCTCACCTTTTATAAAGAAATTAATAATAAGTGAGTATCTATAGACCCTGTAAATCATGTATCCTAGTAGATCCATTTTATAGTGCCCACATACCTACCTAGGAAATAAATCCTCAATATCATAGGAGAGTTACCAACTCCGAAGGGGTAGTTGACTAGAGCAATAAAATCAAGCACCCTAAAAATGGGGACTAAGAGGACATTCCATGACTACCCACCTGAGGGTATTTTGGTAACCTATAACCAACACTTGTACATAAAAGTCATCCCATCATGGCCACATACAAATAATTCATCACATTTTGGGCATGTAGGAGTGGTCACATATCACTAAAAAATATAGGGTACACTTTAGAGAATCTGGGGTGTAATAGTTGGCTCCAAATCAGGGACATGTGCTCAACTTAAGAGTGCATGAAAACTATAGAATCTTTCAAATACCTATATACCTTAAACATTCTCACCAAAATGGATATTAATTGCAATGGAGGGGAAGACACAAGTGTCTTTTCCCTTCATTGAGAAAAAAAAAATATGAGCATGAAAAGGAATGAAGTACATGACATCAACCATTAACAACATTTCATACAATGTAAACATCATTTCATTTGTTCAAAAGAATCACTAAATAATATAAAATACATGAGTAGCTAAAGTCAGAAACCTACTATAGTACAAGGATTCCCCAAAGGCATCAAATATTACCTTGGTAGAACATTTTAAATACTTGGCCATTTACAATAAAGGGAAACTTCTTGCCATGCTTGATCAACAAATCAATTCTTCCTTGCATTATACTTGGATCAGAAGGCCAAGTAGAATGTTTTGCAGGAGCGATGGTTCTTTCTTCACATGATTTCTAAAGTTCTTTATGAAGAAGAGGGACCCACTTCTATCTTAGCTTCTATTTAAGTGTCTTGTGGCATTCCTTCATGGGTATGGTGTGTTGAGTCACATATTCCTTGTAGACCTTCAAAACATCATGGGAAGGATCATACCTTCTGATGATATTTCAGTTGTCCTTCTTTCTACCCCTGATATTTTTTTTTCGATCGCTATCATCTTTGGATCGTCGGTCAATCCATTGTTGACTTCCTCATATTCATCAGGCTCAATCATCTTGTTCTTTCCTTTATGATTTTCATGTCTATCCAACAAATTCTTGAGAGGCATAAGGCCTTCTGGAATGTTGTTCTCCTATGTTTATTCTTCCAAAACTTCTTCTATCCAATCGATTTGGTTCTCAAGAAACTCCTATAGCATCACATGGGATACAACCACTGCATTCAAATACCTTGGTTCATCCACTTGGGGTTTTTCCATGATATTTAATTCTATTTTAAGCACGATGTAGGATATAAGCTCTTCAAAACAAACCAATTGATTTTCAGGGTCACTTGGGTCCTCCACATGATATCTCCTCATTGATTCTCTATGCAAGATGACTAGATAACCCTAAGAGTTAGGAATAGTGGCATATGAAAACTATAGTTGAATATTTCCTCCAAGATCAATATCCCACTTCCTAGATAATAGAATTATCCATGCATTAGGAACATCAATGATCACTACTTACATCACTAAACAATGTCTTGATGAGTGGCTAAGTGAACTTGAAGGTCCTTGAATAATCAAATATTTTGAATTCCCTCAATTTCATGGCACAAATATTCATGTATGGTCTCAAGGTATTCAATCCCAAATGTCACATCACCTTGAGAGACATCACATTGGTTGAGGCTCTGGAGTCCAGCATACAAATGTGCAATAATAAGTCTCCCAGTATCAATGATATGAAAAAGGATTGGTTCTTTATATTTTTTCTTCTTTTGTGCATTCTTTGGAGAATTATATGGAATCTTCACCCTCATCCACAAAATTATTTTCTTGATTCATTGGTTCAATTACCAAAACCTATTTGAGTTGATTTCTTATGGAGGGAAATTTTGCTAGCTTGATGATAAGAAAATGAACCTTGGCATTATTAATCCATCCTGTCACATCCAATTTCATCTTCAGAGAATTCTTTGTTGGGGAATATCCTCATAGAATCTCTATGTTGGGATTGACTGGATTTGAAATCTATTTTTCCTTCTCTAGAGGCTTGGGATGCCCTGGATGATCTTACGGAAGAAAATTTATTTGTCTTTGATAGACCATAGTATGTTTGTCAAGAATTCGATCTATCTCTTCTTAGGTGGGAATTGGTCCAAATAACCTATCTTCTCTTTCGTTTTCATCTTCCTTTGTTAGCCAATTCTAGTAACCTTGTCCCTCAAAAAAATTGTTGCATCTTTCCAAAGGAAGCTTTCTACTTTGGCCACTCATTCAACACCTTTTCTAATAGATGGCACAAGTTATTTCATCGTGAAAAATTTCACAAGCCCTGCAAAAATAAGGATTTACTTCCTCTATCACGTTGGTAGGTTCCAACAAGGTAGGACGCCTTTGATTTGATGGTGGGACCTTGCATTTGTTTCTTTGTTGCTTCCTATTCTATTGCTTACCTTGTTCCAATTGAACCACTCTACCCTGTAAGTCATTTTTATTCAGCTACAACTTTTTTAGTTGGTCTAAAAGGCCAGAAATGGCTTCAAGAATAAGATCAATGGATTGAGTTATCTTTTTTCTCAGGCTTACATTTATCCCTAGGATTGTTCAAGACATCATGCTTCCCTAAATGATTCCAATTCACATCCATGACCTTGGAATTTAATTTGACAATGGTGATAGTTTTAGGGTTGGCATTATGGAGTAAAAAAATAAAATTCCCCTGAAAGGAATTCATGTTGTACATCAGGATGGTATTGTTTTTCGACTATTGAGTTTGTAGAATGTCTTGCATAATATTATCAAACATGTTGTCAAATTCATCAATGGTCTCATTTTCATTTCTCTTTTTTTTAGTCAAAGAACCTAAAAGAAAACAAACATACCTTTTTCCATCCATTTATCAAATAAATCACTTTGACAAGTTTCAAGAGAATTTATGCTCTTGTCATTCAAAGATTGAAACCATTTTCTAGCATCCCTTTTCATTGATAAATAAATAATTTAAGAACCACATATAAATGATCAATTCCAAGATCGATAATATGTTCTATGAATGAATCCCAATTCTCTCTTGAACCAATAACATTATCACCATGGAATGGTGGGATCTTGTGGGGAGCAACGAGCATAGGATGAGGATAAACTACAATGTTAGAAAAATCATTTGGTTTGAAACAATCCTAGAACCATGGAGAATCCATTACAATTAGTGGAATTGAATCAAAAAATAATCTTCTAATATCATATAAAGTTCCAAATCCAATATGATTATTTACTTTCCTTACCTAAAGTCTATGCCTTCTTCTATGGTAAACAAGTTCAAGTTTAGGAACAAAATGATGAATTTAAAAGTTATTTGTCATCCAATTTCTCCCCAATAATTGAAATTTGATCACGTACCTGATTGATCCTCATGATGTAGCTAATAACATTGCCATATCTAGAAATCTTCACTAATATGAGTTTATTTCTTAAGATCATCTTCGTGTTCAATTTATCTCTATGGAATAAAGTTACCAAGGAACCAAACATTTCTTAGGATGTCTTCTTCTTGGATAAGTAAGGAATCAAATGATCCTTCACTGCATCCAAGATTTCCCGCATGACTCTAATCTGATTCTTTTCTTGAGATGCCAATTCTTGTGGATCTATCGGTGAAGGAACTACTTTGTCAATGATCTCCCAAAGATGATTTTCCTTCAAAAGAAAAGTAACCCTTGCTTTCAAACATAGGAAATTGGATTCTCCATCCAGTCTATTTTCAAACCTCACACTCATTGTTTCCATCTATTATGGGATTTTATCTCACATGGATCTCACTAAACAGATCAGTAAGATATCCCTAGGATCAACCTAGTTATCTTAGACAAGAGGGGAATACTTCTCATGGATTTCCTAGATCTAGACTCAAATGCATGGATTCATAATTATCCTAAGGAGTATGGAAGATTTGCATACCTTTCTTTAGGTGGTCCTTCGTATTTCCTAGTTGTTGCAATCCTGAATCTTCAGCTCCAAGATCCACAACCTTCTTTGTGTATACAAAAGACCAATAAAACCTTCTCTTTCTCTCTATTAAGGATTAGAATCCTATATACAATCTAGTTCTAATCATATCTATTAAGGAATAAATCATATCTATCATTAATTAAATGAGCACAAATGATATGAGGGGAAAACCAAATGATTTATTATAAATCATGAGAAAAATACATCAAAACATGCATACCTCAAATGTTGATGCAAGATCCTTCAGTCTCTTTTCTCCTTGCCTCTCCTTGCAACACCTTGATCAGGATATGATTCACTGATTTATGGTTACAATAGTTGGATTCCTCTGCATTTGAGCAAGATAAAATTTCTCTAAATTATTCTTCCCTCTTTCCCAAGGCTTTCCTTTGTTATATATCTCTTGGAGGAGGCTTGGGAGAGGCTTCTATATCTTCTATAGGCCACTGGAGACTTGAATGATGTGATTTACTAGGCCTTTGACAAGAATATCCAACTCATCCTTCTCCTATCACCTCATAACTCCTCAATTCTAGAAGTATGGCAATGCCTCACTTGATGAGTCACTAGTATTCAGTGAGGACCTCGCTTGTTGTCCACTAGGTGACTCGTGAGGATGCCAATAAGGGCTAAAAAATGGTTTAATCCTTAGGAAAAATTTGTATTTGAGATTCTATATTTTTATGGCTTATTCTATGGCCTATAGGGTGTAACTTAATGCTATAATGCCATCCCTCATATTTGTTAATTTTCCATGGAAATAACCCTCTATTGAAAACTACCCCTATACAAACTTGTGCATGCCCTTCTTGACCTATGAAGTGCATGTGTACATGACCTCATGTACTATAAATAACATATACACATTCTTGTCTTTTATTGCATGCATATGCATGTTTTTTGTTGCAATGTACAACATGTATACCTACAAAAACAAGATATGTTGTTGTACAACTATTTTCTAGAAATCCATCCTTTGATTTCTGATTGTTGGTTTATACATCTATAGAGATCTCCTTGTAGATATGATAGATCTACTACACACTCATATGGATCTAAAATATGGCTATCTCTCAGAGTGAGAGATATGATACCATGTCGATTTCCCCAATCACAACACCTATATATATACTAGTCATTTCCTTGTTATAAATTAGATTTGTAGCTCACAAAAAAATCACCCTAGCTGGGATAATCGACTTAAAAAACAACAACAAAATCAATACTAGAAACCAAATCCCATACAAAATAAACAAATATATCCTTCCATTTAATCATCTTATCATTAGAATAATATCAAATCTTAAAAGGTGTCCCTTAGGAGGAAAATGGCCCATAGAGAAATAATTGAAAACTACAGACAACACCTGCAAACCCTAGCAACTTTGTCGCCATTGTACGACCCCGTACATTCAACTTTTTCAGATTTGTATGCTTCTTGTCTCATTGTAGCCTGCACATGTACACATTTTTATGCATTGTAGCCCACACATATGGACACTTAAACATATGCGGAAGTACCTATTTGATGCTACAAACATAAACAATACAAACCCTAGATGTCCTCTCTCCAAGTAGGTGTGCAACTCCTCAATGGATCGATCTTGCTAGTTTATGTAGAACTTGAAAAAATAACAATAGTCTTTGAAACATATGCCAAGAATAATAAACAAGAAAGATAGAGCTCCAAGAGTTAACACCAAAAATGCACCAAGTAAAGCTCTTCTATTAAATGGCTCCAAGAATAATCTCCAACAATTCACAACAAAATGAGTGAGAGGAGGGCCTATATTTATAGGTGAGGCTCTCACCTCCTCTCAACTCTTTATTCCTATAAAATAGGCTAAGTAATAAAATAATAAGACTTGTCATCCACACAAATCGGAGACTAAGTCAAAAATTACAATCAAATGATTCTTTAGATCTTAAAACCCTTATAGAAGGGGACAAATTTAATAAAATATGCTCCAAAAATGCTCACATAATGTCCACAGATCCTTGAATTATGTCTCCAAATTTTGACCATGTCCACACATAAGGTAAAGGCACCCCCAACAATTATGGGAGTGACCCTCCAAGTTAAAAAATGGGTCATAAAAACCGCAATAACAAAAATAATGGCAATCTTCTACGAGGGCCCTTTTGTCCTTTTAGGTACATCATTCCACTTGAAGAGGGTTGGGGAGGGTTCATAAAAATGAAATTAATATTCCTTGGCCTTCTAATTTACAACATATAGCTCAAAAGAGGGGGACGAACTCACCCCAATCCCTAAAATTTCCCCAAAAGTGGATGAATTCTTCAATTTGCTTCATAAATGATCAAAATGTGGTTATAAAGTGCATTCACAATGATAGATAAAGGTCAAATTAACCCAAGACATGTGCCAAGTCACTTAACTGACCTCCTCCTCATCAATTTATCCCCAAATGATCTCCAACATTCTCTTGAAGTGTCCCAAAGTAAATTTGCCCCCCTTTTAGTGAGAAATATTCTTCAAAAGATGCTCAAAGAAGGGGATGTTGGATCATTTCACACATGGAGAGTGTAGGGTGAGTCCATGTGAGTGAAAAAAACTCGTCTGTGCCTCATAGAGGGTGACCATATTCCTTGAAATACATGCCATGCATGTAACATTGCCTCAAAAAACATGCAATTGGATAATCATGTGTAGAATGGCCTCTGAAGGCCCAAGTGTGGTACACACATAAGAAAGAGATGGTACATGTGGCTAAGGTGTGCTAAACCATGGCTTTGACAACCCTTTCAAAGAGAAATAACCTTTTACAAAGAAAATAATAATAAGTGAGTAGCTAAAGTCCCTGTAAATTATGTTTCCTGGTAGATCCATATTACGATATTCACATACC
>JZKD02S1674467.1:460145-486389 GCA_000966675.3 Picea glauca
ATTAAATGCATTAAAAATTGGAGACGAAAAATAGATTAGGCAAATTAATTTTACCGTCCATAATCAAAAGTATTCCTAAAAATTGTTGAAGGCATCCTACTTTTGGATCCTCATGATCGCTCGAAGTGCGAAGGAGAGCATACTTACTCTAAAAAAAAAAAAAAACTGAAAATAAAATCCTACCTACTCTATACTAATAGAAATTAGAATTTAATTACGTGTAATTAAATTTCTAGTGGAGCCATTCACGTAATAGAAATAAAAATATATTCATGTGCAATTTTTCAAATGAAAGATAGAAATTTACAAGAATAAATGAATTTTGTTGTTGTAACAGAAAACTAACTAAATAAAAATAAAAACAAAATTTATCTAAACAAGTACTCACCTGGAACCATTGCTCGATATAGCTTTCATAGGTGCAATTTCCCTCACTCAGATCTTGTTGTAACTCCTCTTCATCTTCCTCAATCTCCTGTTCAAATGTTTGTTCGTCACCAGATGCGTAGGAGTCTTCAGATGTTAAATCTTCATTTGTTCCTGGAGGAGTAATTGAATCTTTAATTCTTGTCAAGATCTCCTCGTCCAAAGAAGAGGAGATCTCGAATTTCACAAGGACCTGAGTGAGTATTTCCAAGCTAAAACTTGATGCAGGAGCATCCCTCACGACAAGAAAAACCAACGTGGAAGCAGAAGACAGCTGGAAGACGTCCAACGCAAGTTTTTGAATATTTAAATTTTCTCTTGAAGTTGATGCGCTGAACATAAATGAGATCATTTAATTTGGCACCTTGGTAAAAATGTAATCAGACCTCGAGCCATACGCTCTCGTCTGAGATAGACAGAGGCATTTATAGTAGTAGTTGCAGGTAGATAGAATTGAATACTAGATTAGATAGTTCTAGAAGGAAGAGGGAAAACCGAACATTGACACCCTCATTGTGTTGTTGTATCATAATCAATTCAGGAAGAGTCAGAAGAATCGAGAGCATAGGAGAATAGTAGATAGTTGAAAAGAACACCCATGTACAAATCTTGAATTAATAGAGAAGTTGATTCAGATTCATGGATGTTGTGTTATTCTCTGTGTATGTGTGTTGAATTCTCTACTTATGAGAATTACTTCCTATTATGCATTTGTTATCATGCTGTGTGTATGATTTCATGTTTCGAGATTGAAATCTGAGAGGAAGTGAGGTGAGTTACAATTGTTTCTCTTTTGAGCGAGCATTCCTGCAAGGAGTGCAGTTGAAGTCGTCTGCAAGGAGTGCGTTGACAGAAGGCTCAGGGAGTTAAACTCTTGTTCTCAAATCACTCAGAAGTGAAAGTAGGTTGCTAAAGCCGTGCAAGGAGTGCGCAGGCTAAGGAGAGTGTTAGTCGTGAAACTGAGCAGAAGCTTTGGAGGACTGCTCCTGCAGGTGTGCGCAGAGTCAAGAGGACTCAACACTTAGACGTGTTTGAGAACTGCCGCAAAGAGTGCGTGCAGAGGAACTCTTTGAAGTTGAGATGCGAGAAGCTTAGGAAGGGTAGGCCTCTGAGTCGTTGAAGATCAGTGTAGATAAGTGCGACTTGAAGTTGCAAGAAGCATCAAAGGTTGGCAAAGCAGAGAAGGAGTCTCGTGGGGAGACACTTGTTTCATTTCGTGGATTATACAGGAAGATTTGGATGGTCGAAATCCTCTGAGGAGATTTCACGAAGTTTCAAGGATCGTTAGATATTGCAGAGGTGCAAGGAGGTTACAGCCAGATTCAGACGGTTGAAATCCTCTAAGGAGATTTCACGAAGTTTCGAGGATCGTTAGATCTTGTAGAGGTGCAAGGAGGTTACAGCCAGATTCGGATGGCCAAAATCCTCTGAGGAGATTTTGCGAAGTTTCGAGGATCGTTAGATCTTGTAGAGGTGCAAGGAGGTTACAGCCAGATTCAGACAGTCAAAATCCTCTGAGGAGATTTCGCAAATTTCTGAGGATCGTTAGATCTTACAGAGGTGCAAGGAGGTTACAGCAATATTCAGACGATCGAAATCCTCTGAGGAGATTTCACGAAGTTCTAGGGATCGTCATATCTTACAGAGGTGCAAGGAGGTTATGGCGAGAAGGTTCTGAAGAGTTTTGAAGCTCAGGAGAGGTAGAGTCGTCAATTCAGAATCACGGAAGCCGTCGGATCTACACGTGGTATCGTGTATTGGGGAATTGCGAGTTGAAGCCCCAAAAGTTGTGCAACAAGAACAACGATATCCTTACAAGATCAGAGTCGTTCGTTGTGGAGGATGCATGTAAGGAGATTCTCTCATCTCGTAGACTCGGACATTGGAGGACAGAAAGGGAAGTCCTTCAGTATCACGAGTGGCGAAGTGGCAAGAAGGCTAGGAGCCATCCATATGAGGAGGACAAGCGACAAAGATCGAGAGATCTTGCGAACTCTGGAGTTCGCAGGTTAAGAGCCCAAGCTTTGGGTGCTCTAAGTCATGAAGCGACAAAATGGCGAGGAGGTTGTGAGCCGTCCATATAAAGAGGACAGGTGTCAGAGATCGAGAGATCTTGCGAACTCGAAAGTTCACAAGGTGAGAGCCCAAGTATTGGGTATTCAAAGTCACGAGGACGCGAGAAGCGAGAAGGTGAATGACCGTTGGATCCGAATTGTAGGAGGACCATTGGATCCACATGTGGAATCATGTATCGGGGCCTCGCAAGAAAAGGTCCGAGAATTTGGGCGCGGGGATCGCGAGATTGTGAGAAGCAATATCCTGACAACTGGAGGTAGTGTGGGCCATACCAAAAAGCCGGTGAGTGGAATACAGGTGGCACAAAGTCTCAGGATCTCACTCCGAGAAGTCCCGAAGTGTTGGCGTTAGGATTCGTGAGTCACGAATATCTGAGAGCAAGGTACATGTGGACGCGTGGCAGAGCATAAGGTGGGACCGCGTGGTCGACAGGTGGACACGTGTTGCCTGAAAATAGAAGTCAACATTCTGTTGAATTCTTGCATCTCGGGAATTCACAGAATAGGAGGGAAAAAGATCGATGGTTCAACCAGCGAGGTTGTGAGAGGTACTAACATTTAAGCTGAGCCTACGGTTACGTGTGGAGAGAGCACTAACCAAGGAAGGAGCTGTACCCATATCGCTAGTTCAGGTATCGCAAGATTTGAAAGGAAGAGTTGGAGGCTTTGAGTCATGAACTCGCGAGATAGCGAGATTTAACTAATCTCTCGGTGGTAAAGGGGAGACCTCGGGGAAAGATTGTTGTGGGTGCAGATTTCCCGAAAGGGAAATAGAAGGACCTTGGAGTTCTTCGAGCTAGAAGGAAGAAGATCCTATGAGAGCGGACATGCCCATGGTTGGTGCGCCTGCGTCAAGTGGTATCAGAGCTTAGAAAAACTTCTTTTCTTTCTATAGCAGAGGACAGGAAGAATTCACCATGCCGCCAAGGAGAAGAGGTAGAGGATCACCCGATCCATAGGAAAAAAGGGAATTTTCTAGAGAAAGAGGTAGGCCAGTACAGAATCCAGACATGGAGAGAGAAATGCGAAATCTTCGTGCCAGAATGGAAGACATGGAGACATCGCAGAGGTGCAAAGATGATGCAGGAGATATCAATGAATCTGAAGATGAAGAGGATGATGGACATGGAGGAGAATAAATCCCAATGGAAGATGTAGCAAGTGAACACTTGCTTAAATCTGTTGCAAGAATGAGTACAAAGGTAAAGATGGACATTCCAGTTTATGAGGGAAATCTGGATGCAGAAGAGATGCTAGATTGGATTAGATCTCTTGACACTTACTTCGATTATGAAGATATCGAAGATGATAAGAAGGTTAGACATGCCATCAAAATATTAAAAGGACATGCAGCCTTGTGGTGGGATGAACTGCAAGCTAACAGGCATTGCCAAGGCAAGCAGAAAATTAAGAGCTGGGACAGGATGATTGCGAAGATGAAGGAAAAATTCATTCCCAGGGACTATCAAATTTCTCTATTCAGGAGGATGAAGAACCTAAGACAGAAGATGATGACAGTGAAAGAGTATACCGAGGAATTTTACAGGTTGAATATCAGAGCAGGTCATCACGAAACCAATGACAAAAAGGTGGCTAGGTATATGAATGGCCTGAGGTATGAAATTTAGGATAAAATAAATATGGCAACCATCCGAACGGTGGAGGATTCTTACCAATTGGTTCTGAAAGCTGAGGAGAAGATGAGCCGTAAACAAATTCAGAGGGGCCAAGGTAGAAGTCAGCCCAAAGGCAAATCGGTTGCCCAAGATAAATACCAGAAGCCCAAGGATGACTGGAAGAAACCTCAGACTCAGACAGAGAGAGGTGGAAGTTCGCAGTGAGGGCGATATGTTGAGAAAAGAGAACAACATACTGAGAAGAGAGGAGGATATGCTAATAATAATAGGTTTCCTTGTACCAGAGGTAGAGGAAGAGGAAGAGGTGGAGTAATCACATGCTTCACATGTGGGAAAAATGGGCACAAGTCATTCGAGTGTCCGTAGAAAAAGAGAGAAGCTGGAGAAACTCACATCACCGAGGAACAAAGGCAAGATGTTGAGGCAGAGTATGCTGAAGGTGGAAGATCGTTGGTAATGCGGAAAGTCCTTTTGACGCCAGAGAAAGAGATGGAAAATTCAGCGCAGAGGAACAGTCTTTTTAGGACTACTTGCAAGACCAAGGATAGAGTGTGCAAGGTCATCGTGGACAGTGGAAGCACCGATAATCTCGTTTCAACTGAGATGGTAGAAAAGATGGAGCTGGAAACAAATGATCATCCAAGTCCATGCAACGTTTCATGGCTACAGAAGGGATATCAGGTAAATGTCACTAAATAGTTCTTAGTTGACATTAAGATAGGAGGATATAATGATAAGATTTTATGTGATGTCATTCCTATGGATGTTTGTCATTTATTGCTGGGTAGACCATGGCAATATGATAGAAATGTAATTCATGATGGGAGGATGAATACATATACCCTAGAGAGGAATGGGAGAACTCATATGTTGTATCCAATTGAGGATAAAGAAGTGAAACTGGAAGTGAGCAACAGAGTACTTCTCATGAGTGGGAAGGAACTTCTTATAGAAGTTAAGAAGAAGGAGGATCCACAATTCTTTGTGGTCAGGAAGCCAAAAATTGTTCTAACTAGCACAAGAGTGGACGATTTGCCAGAAGAAGTTCAGGAACTGCTAGAAGAGTTCGCTGATATTGTAGTGGACGAATTACCTCATCCGTTGCCACTGATGAGAAGTGTGAGCCATCACATTGATCTCATACCAAGAGCTAGTTTACCAAACAAAGCGGCGTACAGATTGACACCGCAGGAAAATGAAGAGGTTAAAAGACAGGTCCAGGAATTGTTGGACAAGGGATTAGTCAGAGAAAGCTTGAGTCTGTGTGTTGTTCCAACATTACTCAGTCCGAAGAAAGACAGAGGCTGGAGGATGTGCACTGATTCAAGAGCCATTAATAAGATAACTATCAGGTATAGATTCCCATTGCCAAGAATGGATGATTTGATGGATTGCTTAAGTGGAGTAATTTTTTTTTCAAAGATAGATTTGAAGAGTGGATATCATTAGATTTGTATGAGAGAAGGTGATGAATGGAAAACAACATTCAATACAAATGAAAATTTGTATGACTGGCTTGTCATGCCGTTTGGCTTGACGAATGCACCAAGTACCTTTATGAGGTTGATGAATGAAGTCCTGAAGGAGTTCATCGGGAAATTTGTCATCGTGTATCTGGATGACATATTGGTTTTCAACAAGACAAAGGCTGAGCATTTGAAGCATTTGGCTATTGTGATGAAGAGATTATAGCAAGAGAAGCTGCTGATAAATATGAAGAAGTCCTCATTCATGAAGACATAACTCATTTATTTGGGGTTTGTTATATCTGCAAATGAGTTGAGGATGGATCCAGATAAGGTGGAGGTAATCAATAATTGGCCATCACCAAGGAACATATTTGAGGTGAGGATTGTTCATGGACTGACTAGTTTCTATCGAAAATTCATTAGAAATTTCAGTGGGATTAGTGCAGCAATGATGGACACAGTGAAGAAAAGACATAAATATTTTCACTGGACTGAAGAGGCTGAGAAGAGTTTCAATTTGTTGAAACAAAAGATTATAGAACAACCAGTGTTGGTGTTGCCATATTTTCAGAAGACATTTTAGGTGAAATGTGATGCAAGCGGGTTTGCCATAGGAGCAGTCTTGAGCCAGAAAGACAGGCCGATTGCATATTTCAGCGAGAAGCTGAATGAGGCAAAAGAAAAATATTCCACATATGATAAGGAATTTTATGCCATCATATAAGCATTGAAGAAATGGAGGCACTATTTGATTCCAAAGGAGTTTGTTTTATATAGTGATAACCATGCATTACAGTTTGTGACTCAACAAGAAAAGTTGAATCAGAGGCATGTTAAATGGGTTGAATACATGCAAAATTTCACTTTTGTGATAAAACATATTTCTGGTACTGCTAACAAAGTTGTTGATGCTTTGAGCAGGAAAAGTTTGTTGTTCCAGGAGTTCAAAGTCCGGACGTTAGGCTTTGATGATCTTAAGGACATGTATGCAGATGATTCAGACTTTAAGGAAGCTTATGAAGCAGCTGGGAATCTAGTTCTCAGAGACAGAATTCTGGGAGACTTGTTGAGGAGCTTGGTGACAGAGCACCATAGCATCTAGGATAGCATATTACCGCAAGCAAAGTTCGCATACAATGATTCAGTGAACAGGAGCACAGGAAAAAGTCCATTTCAGATTGTAAATGGAATGCAGTCGAGAGGAGTTTCTGAATTGAGGGATTCAGACCAGACTGATACTAGCAGTGCTAGTGCAGGAGAATTTGCTGAGGCAATGAGAGAACTTCACAACAGGGTGAAGCAGCGACTGATAGATTCAAGTCAGGAGTATAAGCGCAGAGCAGATCAACATTAGAGACAACTTCAGTTTGAAGTTGGTGATCTAGTTCTGGAACATTTGAGGAAGGAAAGGTTTCTGAGAGGAACATACAACAAGCTGAAGATGAAGAAAATTGGGCCATGCAAGGTCTTGAAGAAAATGGGAGAGAATGCTTATGAGATCGAGTTACCAGAGGACATTGGAATTTCTCCGATATTTAATGTTTCAGATTTATATCCATATAAAGATGATGAAGCAGGAGCAGAAAATGATGATCAACTAGAGGTCCAGTGGCAAAAGTAGATGCCAGTTGCAGAGAAGCCGCAGATGGAGTAGATACTGAATAAACGAGTGGGTAAGAAAACCAGAAGGAAAGAATATTTTGAATATTTGGTCAAGTGGAAGGGTCATCCAGTTGAAGATGCCAGCTGGGAGACTGGAGCAGAAATTCTGAAGCATGGACATACCGTGCAGGAGCTCATGGACAGGATCCCATGCAAATTTTCAAGCGAGGGAGTATGATGCAAGAGCATCCCTCACGACAAGCAAAACCAACGTGGAAGCAAAAGACAACTGGAAGACGTCCAGTGCAAGTTTTTGAATTTTTAAATTTTCTCTTGAAGTTGATGCACTGAACATAAATGAGATCATTTAATTTGGTGCCTTGGTAAAAATGTAATCAGACCTCAAGCCATACGCTCTCGTCTGAGATAGACAGAGGCATTTATAGTAGTAGTTGCAGGTAGATAGAATTGAATACTAGATTAGATAGTTCTAGAAGGAAGAGGGAAAACCAAACATAGACACCCTCATTGTGTTGTTGTATCATTATCAATTTAGGAAGAGTCAGAAGAATCGAGAGCATAGGAGAATAACAGATAGTTGAAAAGAACACCCATGTACAGATCTTGAATTAATAGAGAAGTTGATTCAGATTCATGGCTGTTGTGTTATTCTTTGTGTATGTGTGTTGAATGCTCTACTTATGAGAATTAATTCCTATTATGCATTTGTTATCATGCTCTGTGTATGATTTCATGTGTCGAGATTGAAATCTGAGAGGAAGTGAGGTGAGTTACAATTGTTTCTCTTTTGAGTGAGGATTCCTGCAAGGAGTGCAGTTGAAGTCGTCCGCAAGGAGTGCGTTGACAGAAGGCTCAGGGAGTTAAACTCTTGTTCTCAAAGCACTCAGAAGTGAAAGTAGGTTGCTAAAGCCGTGCAAGGAGTGCGCAGGCTAAGGAGAGTGTTAGTCATGAAACTAAGAAGAAGCTTTGGAGGACTGCTGCTGCAGGTGTGTGCAGAGTCAAGAGGACTCAACACTTAGACGTGTTTGAGAACTGCCGCAAAGAGTGCATGCAGAGGACGTCTTTCAAGTTGAGACATGAGAATCTCAGGAAGGGTAGGCCTCTGAGTCGTTGAAGATCAGTGTAGATAAGTGCGACTTGAAGTTGCAAGAAGCGTCACAGGTTGGTGAAGCGGCGAAGGAGTCTCGTGGGGAGACACTTGTTTCATTTCATGGATTATACAGCAAGATTCGGATGGTCAAAATCCTCTGAGGAGATTTCACGAAGTTCCGAGGATCGTTAGATCTTGCAGAGGTGCAAGGAGGTTACAGCCAGATTCGGACGGTTGAAATCCTCTAAGGAGATTTCGCGAAGTTCTGAGGATCGTTAGATCTTGCAGAGGTGCAAGGAGGTTACAGCCAGATTCGGACGGTTGAAATCCTCTGAGGAGATTTCGTGAAGTTTCGAGGATCATTAGATCTTGTAGAGGTGCAAGGAGGTTACAGCCAGATTTGGACGGTCGAAATCCTCTTAGGAGATTTCGGGAAGTTCTGAGGATCGTTAGATCTTGCAGAGGTGAAAGGAGGTTACAGCAAGATTCGGATGGTCGAAATCCTCTAAGGAGATTTCACAAAGTTCCAGGGATGGTCAGATCTTACAGAGGTGCAAGGAGGTTATGGCGAGAAGGTTCCGAAGAGTTTTGAAGCTCAGGAGAGGCAGAGCCATCGATTCAGAATCACGGAAGCTGTCGGATCTACATGTGGTATCATGTATCGGGGACTCGCGAGTTGAAGCCCCAAAAGTTGTGTAGCAAGAATAGCGATATCGCGAGACGCGTTATCCCTATAAGATCAGAGTCGTTCATTGTGGAGGACGCATGTAAGGAGATTCTCTCATCTCGTAGAGTCGGACATTGGAGGACAGAAAGGGAAGTCCTTCAGTATCACAAGTGGCGAAGTGGTGAGAAGGCTAGGAGTCGTCCATCTGAGGAGGACAGGTGGCAGAGATCGAGAGATCTTGCGAACTCAGGAGTTTGCAGGTTAAGAGCCCAAGCTTTGGGTGCTCTAAGTCATGAAGCGGAGAAATGGAAAGGAGGCTATGAGCCATCCATATGAAGAGGAAAGGTGTCAGAGATCGAGAGATCTCGTGAACTCAGGTGTTCGCAGGGTGAGAGCCCAAGTATTGGTTATTCAAAGTCACGAGGACGCGAGAAGTGAGAAGGTGAATGACCATTGGATCTGGATCATAGGAGGACCATTGGATCCGCACGTGGGATCACATATCAGGGCCTCGCAAGAAAAGGTCCAAGAATTTGGGCACGGGGATCGCGAGATTGCAAGAAGCGATATCCTGATAGCTGGAAGTAGTGTGGGCCATAGCAAAAAGCCAGTGAGTGGAATACAGGTGGCATAAAGTCTCAGGATCTCACCGCGAGAAGTCTCGAAGTGTTGGCGTTAGGATTTGCGAGTCGCGAAGAGCCGAGAGAAAGGTACGTGTGGACGCGTGGCAGAGCATAAGGTGGGACCGCATGGTCGACGGGTGGACACGTGTTTCCTTGAGATAGAAGTCAACATTTCGTTGAATTCTCGCATCTCGGGAATTTGCGGAATAGGAGGGCGAAAGCTCGACGGTTCAACCGGTGAGGTTGCAAGAGGCACTAAAATTTAAGTTGAGCCTACGGTTATGTGTGGAGAGAGCCCTAACCAAGGAAGGATCTATACCCGTATCGCTAGTTCGGGTATCGCAAGATTTGAAAGGAAGAGTTGGAGGCTTTGAGTCACGAACTCGCGAGATAGAGAGATTTAGCTAATCTCCCGGTGGTAAAGGGGAGACTTCGGGGAAAGATTGTTGTGGGTGCAGATTTCTTGAAAGGGAAATAGAAGGACCTTGGAGTTCTTCGGGTGAGAAGGAAGAAGATCCTGTGAGAGCGGACGTGCCCGTGGTTGGTGCGCCTGCGTCAAAACTCATTGTTAAACCATGGTGAAAAAGGGATTCTTACAACACCGAAAAATCGAAAAACAAATTGCATAAAAATCACACTCTGCAAAAAAAATAAAATTAAACACTCATGCTGAAAACAAATACTCTTCACAGTTGGGAAAATCAAGCACACTTGCTGAAATTGAAATCACACTTACGTAAATTGAAATTCACACTCTAGAGTTGCCAGGGAGAAAATGAGGAGTCTTCATTCAAGTAACTACTATGATCCCTTACCAACACATGTAAATCATACTTGCAGTAAATTGAAACACACCCTAGTGTACGCTTGCAAAAAAATCAAACTAAACTTCAATCCACTGTGCTTTCCCCGACAATGGCACCAAAATGTTAGGCGGAAATATTGTCATTTAATTCCATTGTAGTACTTGTCCAACTATTTAATTTGTCAATCTGAGGTTCATAGTCTTATGAAGCACACACACTATATATGAGAGACTGAAGTAGAAGTAATCTAATCTAAATTGATGAAATGAAATTAATCTAGGAAAGTATTGAAAGACTTACTAGGAAAGCAGGAAATTAATCTAGGAAAGAAATACAACATGTGAAGAGTTGAATGACAAAAGACATATGTAAGCTCACACAATAATGCTATCTCAAATTACATTACAAGAATCAAATGACAAATTATGAAGGCATGACAAATGAAAGAATACAAATCAAAGCTAAGAATCCCCTTCTAAGACTTCAAGCTAATCTAAGTCTAATCTCTCATCTCTCTCCCCAAATGGAGAGAGAACACTCTCTTTTATACGTGAGAGTCTTGAAGATAAGATAAGAGTCTCATAATTACAGATCCACTATTCTCTCAGCCACTTTCCTATTATTGCAAGATATGATCCCTTCAAATCCTCCACACATCTCTCACAAAACTTGGATAAGATATGTCATCAAAATCTCCATGATCTTCTCCTTTGAATATGCTTGAATGATTGTCCCAAATATTCTTCAAATAGTCAAATCTTGAAGACGAAATTCGAATTTGAGGCTAGGTGGTAATATTTGACTTTGTTGAAATCTTCAAATATACCTGTACACATCATAAAACTCATCCAACCTTGAGATATAATGAAAATATGTAAATTTTCTAACATTTAATCATAAATTCACTTATAATACTAAAATGAATAAAGTGGAAAATAATAAGGTGAAACCCAAATGTATGTATGGAAATGGTATGATAAAAGGTTGATTAGGACCATGAAATGTAAGGAATGGTGAAGRGAAAAGAGGATATAAATGTGACATTTATGAGTCCTAACAATATGGTCAAGTGGATAGGTATACRATCCAAGCACCYGTTAGAAACAAAAATAGTTGGAYDCACATATTYAAAGGTTTTGAGGATTAGAGTGACACATACCATGATAYYCRGACTCATTACCRCATGGAGMAAGATCCATTTCTACTACAGGACYARGYYGAGGTGATGGATGTTGTTGYTRYTGAAAAAGTGGAGGCAYTGAAGGAAKAAARGATKGGCYCTCCASGGCYATKYTBAAGTCGATHTGGCTCTTGGTAMTCCATGTCTAGGACCTRTGGGCCTYGAGACATAATCTCYTTAGTTATCCCTAAASTGGGGGATAACAYRCCCAAGAGAGGTGYAKACTTYAGCCCTAGAAATGTACTTGCTGAAATTTCCAAATGACAAGTGACTTGTGTGTTTCCTRAATGGGGAAATCACCTTTATTTATACTAGACTRGAYARACCAAAARTGGTGTCTATTGGCACAACAGGGTCGACCTCAATAACTAAGAAAATAATTAATTATTACAATAAACATTAATTATCTTTCACATATGGTGGAGCCGACATGTACCCTTTACATCACAATTAGGGTTACAGGTACATATTACTCTCAGAAAATATAGCAAGGGATCTCGCACATCCACTAGTGCTCAACCACTAGGGGCACATCCACTTGTGCTCAGCCACAGGGACATCCTACTCAATAGATCTCTATCTCACTGAGTCCACAAGGTAGGAGACCACACATCATAACAACTCATTCTAGAGTTTGACATACACCCATCACATGGGCGTATTCACCCAACACAGGGGTACACATCATCTGACGTGAGAGGAATGACACACCCATATCATGGGAATCCTCACCCCACATAGGGGCACACATCGTCTCATCTCACTCCAGAGAGGAATGTCACACCCATCTCATGGGAAGACCCAACACATGGGCTCTCTCACAGGTAGACTTACTTAGTTTGTGTCCTGGAGGATGTCTCACGAAGCTGTAATCATCAACACTCCCTCTAAGCTAGGGAGGAATTCTCCACCAGGCCAAGTCTCTCAAGGAAGTACTCGATCTTCATTTTGGCAAGCAAGTTGGTGAAGATATATGAAATCTGCTCATGTTTAGGAAGGTACTTCATGTGTACTTCTTTCCTCTGCACCATGTCTCTGATATAATGATATTTTATCTCAATGTGTTTTGATATATCATGAAACATAGGGTTCTCAGAGAGCTTGACACAACTCTGGTTATCACAATGAATAATGGTAGGATCCATCTCATGATCAAATAAATATGTCAGGAGCTTGTGAAGCCACATTTCTTCACAGACTGCCACACTCAACACTATATACTCTGCTTCTACGGTACTTAAGGCCACATATCTTTGTTTCCTGCTACACTAGGAAACCATGGCATACCCCAAGGTAAAACACCAACCGTATATGCTCTTCTAGTCCACTGTGCTCCCTGCCTAATCTGCATCAGCATATCCTTTCAAACTCATGTCTACACCGAAGGCATATCTCAGGCCATATCCAACTATGCCTCGTAGATATATCAATACATGCTACATTGCTATCCAGTGAGTTTGTCTTATCTGACTCATGAACTGACTAAGTACATTCACTGCATAGCATATGTCAGGTCTGGTGTTAACCAGATACATCAATCATCCAATCAGTTGTTGGTATAAATGTGTATCAATCTTGCCTGAATCAATATAAGCATCGTTCATCTTCTTCAAATCCATCACCATTGGTGTAGGCATGGATTTGCAGTCTATCATACCGAACTTCTTCAATATCTCCATTGTATATTTTCCTTGACTCAAGAAAATCTCATCAGTCCTCTGCCATACTTGTAGTCCCAAGAAGTAGTGCATCATACCCAGATCCTTCATATTGAATTCAAAAGTCAATGATTACTTGCATTCAACAATAATTATTTCTAACCCAACGAGGAATAAGTCATCCACTTACAGGACCAATATTAGGCACTCATTACCAACAATATGATAATATAGGTTTGGATCAACAACACTCTTGTTGAATCCAAAACTCATCAAGAATCCATCCATCTACTCATACCAAGAACAAGGTGCCTTCTTTAGTCCATATAGGGATTTCTTCAACCTGCAAACGTGAGTTTTCTCATCTCGTATCACGAATCCTTTTGGTTGCTCGATGTAAACTTCTTCATCAATATCACCATTGAGAAATGTTGTCTGTACATCCATCTGATGTACTTTCCAACCCATGGATGTAGCTAGTGCAATGATAGCACAGATGGAAGTGTATTGGGCTACTGGAGCAAATGTCTCCTCATAGTCGATTCCCTCCACTTGTGAGAATCCTATGGCTACAAATATATCTTTGCATTTCTTGACACTTCCATCAGTTGCATGCTTGATCTTATAGTTCCACTTGGAAGTTACTACAGACTTCCCTTCTGGTATTGGAACAATATCCCAAACATCATTATTCAATATGGATTGATACTCTTTTTTCATGGCATCTTTACATACCTGCTGACCTATCGCTTCTCCATGATAAGAAGGCTCAGTATCAATGATGTGTCTCATGGATGAAAAGAAGATCAAAAATCTCTTTGGTCTCTTTCTCTCTCAGGTTGTGCCTTGAGGAGTTGCATGGCCCTTTGCCTCTTGCAAAGTTTGTCGGGCCCAGGCAGGATTTTTATGGCTTACAACAATGTATTTGGGGATATAAACTGGAGCAACTGGATCAACTGAAACAACTGGATCAACTAAAATAATGGTCGCATCCCTATGAAATGTTTAAGGGGGAGAAGGTATTGTCTCGCTGTCAATCTCCATCTAAGATTCTCTGGATATTTGAAAGGATATCTCTTCTTCAAAGATAACATCTTTGCTCACCTCAATCTGTCTCTGACCAGAGATGTAGATCCGATATTCCTTCGAAGATTCACTGTATCCCACAAATGTACCTTTTTTGCCTGAAGGGTCTAGCTTGGATCTCTTCTCTTTGGGTACATGAAAGTATATTGGACACCCAAATATCCTGAAGTGTCCAATCTCAGGCTTCACTCTGGTGAAGGATTCTTTGAGAGTTATATTCTTCAAAATCTAGTGAAGATTTGTGTTCTGAACATATACTGTTGTCATGCATGCTTCTGCCCATAGAATCATAGGTAGACTATGATCATGTATCATTCCTTTGGTTGCCTCAATGATGGTTCTGTTCTTATTCTCTACAACCCCATTTTGTTGAGGGTTGTAAGGAACTGTGTGCTCCCTCTTGATCCCCGTTGGCCCTTGGATATGGAAGCAAGAGAAGATAGAGGAAGAAAAGGTCAAACGTGAACTGCATAGAAGACACAGTAACTGTCACTGGGTCGAAGTAAGCAAAAGAGCAAAAAAGTTGGAGGAAGTGAAGAAAAGATAGTCGTTAGATGAGGAGATCAAGGATGACAGATCAGTAGGGGAGATGGATCAAGGAAAACTCATAAAGTGGGGAAAGACAACATTACCACCACGTAGAAAGAAAGGAGAGACATGCTGGTGAATCCTGGGAAAAGTGGGTCAAGTTGACCTAGGGCTTTATACACCTAGGGTTTTTGTAATTAGGGTTTTAACACCTAGGTTTCAACCTAAGGCTGTCGATGAGGGACTATAATGTATAAATAAAGGTCAAGAGGACCTAGGTCATGGGGGGTACTCTTGTTGGGCATTGATGTTGATTAGTGTGGGTTGAGAGATTATTGTAGTGTGAGGGAGGAAGTGTTGAGAGCGAGAGCTTCCTGGTATTGCAATATCTTCAATTGGGTGTGAGAATCAAATCCTGCAGTTGGGTGCGTAGGACGGTAGAGGAAGAGAGAAGAAGAGAGAAGATATGCTGACTAAGAGTGCAGATCAAAACAATAGACTTTATATTAATATATTATAAGCACAGTTCTGTGGATGTATCCCTAGAGAGAGGGTGAACCACGTATACCTTGTGTTGTGTGTGTGACTTATGCTTTGATCTCTATTGTTGTTATATGGTTAATTGCATTACTATGTTAGATCAGATCTATAACTATGCAGGATAGATCTAGCTTGATAAGTGTTGATACATATGGAGTTGTTGTTGTACTTAATCCACTTGAAATTCCTTTGGTTGTAGACATATCTGTCCTACAAGCCCCTTATAGCTTCTTTGGGTCAGAATTCATCTGCTTCACAGGTGTTGTCTAAAGGGCTGATAGCTAGGGCTTGTTGGTGCACTCTTGGAGTGAACCTTGGGTCTGCCCCTGTGACAACAAATGGTTCTATTTTTGGGACAAGAATATTCGTGAGGAAATGTCAAGGTGGTTCCCATCAAAGACAAAGATTCAAAAGTGGATAGAAGATCAAGAGAGGGACTTTGTTCAAGCCCAGAACAAGAACCCTAAATTAAGTACTGAAGATTGGCTACAAAGATACATTTTCACCGACATTCACGAGATTTTCTTTGGAGGAATCCATAAGGAGCTACATGAGTGGTTGGCTAGATTAGCTAATACATAGTTTGAGATCAGATCTAGACCTCATGTGGCATGGACATCGACGTTGATCCAGAGAGTTAAGAGAGTTGATAACGTTGTATCTAGAGCCGTATATTATTGGTTTGATAGTACCATTGGAGGGTACATCACCGAATTTGTTGTTGACAGAGTAGAATCATATATCCAAGCCAAGAGATACTTTTTCAAAGGACCCAGAGGGAAATTTTTTGCATTTTCTAAAGTTAAGAATCAATATGATCTTGCATGAAAACCACATCTTGAAGATACAGTAGATTGGTTGGACCAGAAAAGGCTAATGTTCAAAAACTCGGACAACGATAGTGACACAGAGGCTGGATATATGCACAATGGAAGAGTATTCAGAGGGGTTCACCTTGAGAACCTGTTTAAGAAAAACTATGAAGAAGAGGGTTTCTATAGTGGGGAAGAGGTAGGTCTGACAGATGAAGAACACTCAGAATCCACTGGAAAAGAAGAAGGAAAAGATGAAGAACTTCGCCAAAGCGAGCCAGAAACCTTGGGAACTATGTAAACTACTGAAGTAAGTAATAAAGACCCCCCTGTTGTTCCAGAAACATTAAACCATCAGAATAGTCAGAATCACCAGGGTCCACAGAGTACCATTATAAGCAATTCAGTGTCTACTCAGACATGAAACCTAGGTAGCTCCATGGAAGATGAGATGAGGCTCCCTATTTTTAGAGGATATGGATCTGAAGATCCTGATCAACACTGGTTCCTATGCAAAGCCATATGGAACATAAAAAACATTACCAATGAAGCTGTTAAAAGAAACAAATTTAGCACCACACTGAGGGATCGCGCGTTAAGCTGGTACATGAAGCTTGTCCAAGGACTTGCGCAGCCTAAGCCACTGAATGATATCAAGAACGCGTTGGTTGTAGAATTAAAGAAACCTAAGTCAGAGTCACAATGTATCACATAACTGAAGGAGATCAAGCAAAATGTTGTCGAACCTATTTGGGAGTTTGATCAAAGATTCAAAACCTTAACTGGAAGATTGACTTTTAATATCCCAGATGAACAGAACAAGGAATGGTTTATCGTTGCTCTTATATCGCATATTAGAGTTCCCTTGATGCAGCAGAATATTGCATCATAGGCAGAATCTTTGGAGATCACCATGAAGCTTGAATCAATACCTATGGGAGAATCTAGCTCAGGCATGAGCCAGATCCTGAGCCAGCTGACTAGTTTGTCTCTTCAGGTCGAGGATATGAAGAAGGACAAGGGGAAGGACAAGAGAGAAGATATCTAGTGTGTAAGATGTATATCAAAAGGTCATGATAAAGAACACTATCCCTTGTTTCATGAATATTTAGCCTCAGGAACACCGAGCCCCTTGAAGCAAGTTAACCTGCCCTGGTGCGAAGTATGCAAAAACCGACATCGCCCTGGTGAGTGATACTATATGAAAAAGTATGTTCAAACACCCACAAACTTGTATTGCACATTCTATATGTCTGTAGGGAATGATGATAGAGATTGTAGGTCCTTTGACCTGATGCATGAAAGATCAAGAGACATACACAAGATCCAAGGTGAAGTGCACCAAGAAGGAAACATTACATAGTACAATTCCCCAGGAAGAGGAACTTTCAATCCTCATTATGGATATAGAGGATGAGGATGAGGAGGATGTATGGGTCAAGGCCAAGGAAAAATAATCTGTTACAACTACACGCAACTAGGACATCTAGCGAGGGACTGTCAAAACCCTTGCACCACCTATAGTTATTGCAACTCCTTCGAGCATGTTATTGAAGATTGCCCTGTGTTGCTAGCCAAGCTTCAAGAAAGACAAGGACCCTAGCAGAAACCCCAAGTACAACTGATATATGTTGAGCCTCATGGAACAGACTCTAGAGTCATTGTTATTACTCGAGGAGGCACTGCTACAAGAGAGGATAGAACAATCCAAAGAAAGATCGCAGAAGATTTAGGTATTAGGAAAGCTGCGGAGAAGACTCAGGCTTTTGATGCAAAGACAAAAAGACAAATATTCGAGGAAGAAAGACATGAGTTCAAGAGAGACCAAGGGTCCTCATCAAAAACACAACCGGAAATAAAAGAGTATGGAATGCCTCAGGCATTTGACTAGTCGACTGCGCATAAAGAAGGAAAAGAGGTAAGTAAAGTCATCGAATTTTTGTACACTTGCCTTAAGTTAATTCAGGATGGGAACTCTATGCAAGAACTACAGAACTTAATCAAGTAGTATGAGCTAGGGAAGATAGACCCCTTACTGAATAATGAATTACACCAAATTGGCAAGAAGAGAAGAACAAATAAAGAATTACACCTGAATGCTCAGATAGGAGAATATGATACAGACTATGTGGTCCTCGACTTAGGATCAGAGGTCAATGTCATGATGAATCAAACTTGGGCACTGATGGGAAAACCCAAGCTGATCTATTCCCCTATCATACTTTGCATGGATAATCAACAATTTGTCATCCCATTTAGATGATTGGAGCATGTCCCGGTGGACATTGACAGAGCTAGAACCTTTGCAGATCTTGAGGTAATTGAAATTGTTGATGATAGCTTCCCTTACCCTGCATTGCTTGGAATCGATTGGGCCTTTGACAACTCTACTATTGTTGATCTGAAGAAAAGACGTATGACCTTTGAAAGAGATGGACTTAGGGTCATTTCACCCTTATATCCAGATGAGGGTCAACGTTACACAGAGCTCATTAGAGAATAGGACCATGCATACGAATTGGAAAACATCTACAAACTAACAACCAAACAACAAGATTATAACAATCCTACAACCGATGGGAATCTGAGCTGGCAAAGTGACAACACATGTTCATCGGACTCTGAAGAAGCACTGGAGAACTGGCAGAACCAGATGTATGAAATCTCTACCATAAGATGTGCTATATTAACCAGAGAATTTCGTTGGATCGGCATAACAGTGAGTAAGTTACCCACATTTGATGGTCTGAACCCCCTAGAAACCTTCCTTTCAGGTTTTGAAACAAGTGTACCAACACAAAAATGATTTTTGGAAATGGATGAGGCCCTAAAAGCTACACCAACAAGATGGTGGGGGATTCACAAAAGAAACATCACAGACTGGACACAATGTCGAACCTTAATGACAACAGGGTTTTCAGCACAAATAGTAAGTTGTGAAGTAAGGTATATTGGTCAAAGCTTCCCAAAGGACCATGCGCGAAACTATGAAGAGGCATGAAGCGATATTCCTCGAGAACAATGGGTGCACAGATTCATTAATATGCTAGATACGACCCCTATCAACTGGTACCTTCAAGCAGAACTGTGCCTCATCACCACATATTGGGAAGGTTTGATTCAAATTTTGTTTACCACCTTTTTATTTGAAAGTGAATATCCTTCAGTAGACCAAGCACTACAGATTGTGAGGAATAAGGTATTCGAAGAGGCATATATCCTCCCTACGGAACAAGAGGAGGATGAATGGACTGTGCCTCTCCAAAAATTGTAGACTTGCTATAACATCAATGCCGATGACGACGATGACCCGAGGAAGGTCAACATCACTGAGACATAAGGCCAAAGAGATGTAGAGGGACCAAGAGTTGAATTACCATTTATTAGATAGCCATTCAAGATCAGAAAGGTTAATATTGGAACAAAGGAGACACCAAAGCTTGCCAATATCAGAGATTATTGGGATGTTGCTACCATTGACAAGATTACAGAATTATTGCACGAATATCAGGACTTGTTTCCAACCAAGTTCACTGATATGAAGGGAATTAAAGGAGCTATGGGAGAGATGAGAATACCTTTAAAACTAGATGTGAAGCCAGTCAAGCAAAGACCCTACATATTGAATCCAAAATACAAGGAAAAATTGAAGATTGAGCTCAACAGAATGCTGGAAGTAGGGATTATTGAACCTATCAAGGAATCAGAATGGATCAGCCCTATGGTGGTACAAGACAAAAAGACAGGAGAAATCAAAATATGTGTGGACCTCAGGAAATTGAACGATGCATGTCTGCACGAATCTTTCCCTACACCATTCACTGATGAAGTATTAGACAACGTGGGAGGCCAAGATGTATATTATTTTATAGATGGATTTTTAGGATACCATCAGATCCGGATTTCCAAGGAGGACCGCCATAAGACCATGTTTGCCACAGAATGGGGATCCTTTCAATATACAATAATTTCCTTGTTTTCAGATTTCTGTGGTGAGTAGTTTCGAGATTCCCGATTTCTCGAAAATACAATAATTTCATTTGGACTGAAGAATTCCCTAGCCATCGTTTTCGGGGTGGTGGTCGAAGCGTTCAAAGAATTTTTTCATAAATGTTTAGAATCATATTTTGATGACTGGACTGTATTTAGTTTGTTGAAAAACCATACTAAATGTCTAAGGCTAATGTTGGATAAATGCAGGTAGTGTCAAATTGCTTTAAATTTGAAGAAGTGCATCTTCTTCTCACCATTTGGAGTATTATTAGGCCATATTGTATGCAAGAAGGGGTTGTTGGTTGATCCATCTAAAGTTGTAATTATAGTTGATTTACCACCTCCTACTTCAGTTAAACAATTGCGCACTGTGCTAGGACACACTGGTTATTACAGGAAATCCATTAAAGGCTATGCCCAAATTACAGCACCAATGGAAAAGTTGTTGAAGAAGGACTACCAGTTTGGGTGGACATATGAATTCCAACAGAGCTTCAACACATTGAAACAAAATATGGTCACTACGCCCATTCTAGTTTTTCTAGGTTGGAGCAAGGAGTTTCATGTGAATTTCGATGCGTCTTCTATTGCACTAGGAGCAGTATTGGCACAGCCAGGAACAAAAGACATTGATCACCCGTTAGCCTTTGCTAGAAGGAAGCTATCCACAACAGAAGTTAACTACACCACCACAGAGAGAGAAGGATTGGCCATGGTATATGCACTACAAAACTTCCACCACTACTTATTGGGAGGACACTTTAAAATGTTCACAGATCACTCTGCGCTAAAATACCTAGTCAATAAACCAGTGTTGGGGGCGTGGATATGCAGATGGCTCATGTTGTTTCAGGAATATGATTTTGAGATCATAGTTAATCCAGGAAGAATGAACAAGGGCCCTGACCACTTGTCATTTAGGTTGGAACATGGAGAAGAACCCACCAGTTTAAAGGATACACTACCAGATGCACAACTTCTCATCATTAGAAATATTGATGACCAGTTTGTAAACATTGTCCAGTTCTCGACGATAGGGATAGAACCTAGTGAGTATATAATTCCCCAGAAGAAACAACTCGTGGTGTGCACTGCAGACTTTTCACTGATAGCTAGTCAGCTATACAAGATGGGACCTGATGAGATACTAAGAAGATGTGTTATGGAGGCAGAACACCTACTGATCCTCGAAGAAGGTCATGAAGGCCTTGCAGGAGGACATTATGCATGGAAAGAAACTGCACAGAAGGTCCTGCGAGTTGGCCTTTGGTGGCCTACCTTACACAGAGATTCTAAGGATTATGCTAGAACTTGTGATATATGCCAGAGAGTTGGAAAACCATCCCAAAGAGACGAAATTCCATTAACACCACAGATGACCCTACAATCATTTGAAAAATGGGCCATTGACTTCGTGGGACCTATAAACCCACCAAGGAAGCACACGAGAGAAAGGTACATCATTACTGCGACTGAATACTTAACCAGATGGGCCAAAGCAAGAGCAATCAAGGACTGTAGTGCAACTACAGCTGCACGCTTTATCTTTGATGACATAATAGCCATATTTGGATGCCCTAAGACCCTTATGAGTGATCAAGGCACCCATTTCATCAATAAGATAGTGGAATCCATGACTGAAGAATTTGCAGTTCACCATGATAAGAGTACACTTTACCATCGACAAGCAAATGGAACAGTTGAAGCATTCAGCAAGATCTTGGAGACAACATTTATGAAGGTTTGCAGTGTGATCAGGGATGACTGGGATTTAAGAGTACCAACAGTACTCTGGGCTTATAGAACCACTTGCAAGAAATTAACAATGCAGACCCATTTCAAGTTGGTTTACGACCTTGAAGTTGTTGTCTCGATGGAATACTTGGTACCAAGCTTAATAATTGCTTCATTTATAGACATGGATGATACTGGTGCTTTCCACGAGAGGCTAGAATAGTTGGTTGAATTGGAGGAAGACCGATTCATTGTAGGATTCCACCAGCAGGTTCAGAAAGAATGAGAGAAGGCATATCATGACAGGAACATCAAGAAGAAGACATTCAAGAAGGGTGACTTAGTACTGGTGTATGAAAGTAGGTTCATAAGACACCCAGGGAAGTTTAGGATGCATTGGCTTGGACCATACGAGATCACCTATGTCACAGAAGGAGGAGTTGCACAACTGCAAACATTGAAGGGAGAATGGAAGGAAGGATTGGTGAACGAGAGTCGGCTAAAGTTGTACTATGACAACGAGCTGCCTCACATCTCTCAGTAAAAACAAAAAGAGAAGAGTCCAGGTACCAAGTGCAGTTGAAACTGGGTACTAGACATAGAAAAGATAGTCTTCACAAGGGAAGGGAAGTGGCACAAAGAAGAAATCAAAGACTGCACTGCGCAATACAAAGTCGAAGTAAAATAAAAAGATCAAATATGAAGTGCCTCGAGATGAGTCACAGGTGAGTGTTGGGGGCCTGTTGGCCCTTGGATATGGAAGCAAGAGAATATTGAGGAAGAAAAGGTCAAACATGAACTGCGCAGAAGACACAGTGACTGTCACTGGGTCGAAGTAAGAAAAAGAGAAGAAAAGCTAGAGCGAAGTGCGGAAAAGCTAGTCATTAGATGAGGATATCAAGGATGATAGATCAGCAAGGGATATGGATCGAGCACAACTCAGAAATCAGGGAAAGCCACCGTTACCACCACGCAGAAAGAAAGGAGAGACAGGTTGGTGAAGCCTGGGAAAAGTGGGTCAAGTTGACCTAGGGTTTTGGTAATTAGGGTTTTGACACATAGGTTTTGATTTAGGGCTGTCGGTGAGGGACTATAATGTATAAATAGAGGTTGAGAGGACTTAGGTCGTGGGGGGTACTCATGCTTGGCATTGATATTGATTAGTTTGGGTTGAGAGATTATTGTACTGTGAGGGAGGAAGTGCTGAGAGAGAAATCTTCCTGGTATTTTAAGATCTTCAGCTGGGTGCAAGGATCAAATCCTGGAGCTGGGTGTGTAGGATGGTAGAGGAAGAGAGAAGAAGAGATAAGATCTTATGACTAAGAGAGCATATCATAACTGTAGGCTTTATCTTAACATATTATAAGCGCAGTTCTGTGGACGTAGCCCTAGAGAGAGGGTGAACCACATATACCTTGTGTTGTGTGTGTGACTTATGCTTTGATCTCTGTTGTTGTTATATGGTTAATTGCATTACTGTGTTAGATAAGATCTATAACTATGTAGGATAGATCTAACTTGATAAGTGTTGATGCATATGGAGTTGTTGTTGTACTTGATCCACTTGACATTCCTTTGGTTGTAGACATCTCTGTCGTGCAACCCCCTCATAGCTGCTTCGGGTGAGACTGCATATGCTTCGCAGGTGTTTCCAAAAGGGTTGGTAGCTAGGGCTTGCTGGTGCGCTCTTGGAGTGAACCTTGGGTCTAACCCAGTGCTAACAATCCCTACTTCAATACATAAATTAGTAAAATCCTTGGAGGTGTATTCTCCTCCAATATCTGATCTTAGTACCTTGATATTTATTTTGATTAGGTTCTCAACCTGAGCTTTGAATTCTTGAAATCTTGCAAGGACTCCATCCTTGGTATTCAAGAAATAAATCCAAGTTTTCTGAGAGTGATCATCTATGAAGAGTACATAGTAAAAATATCCATTCAGGGAGGCAACAATCATTGGCCCACACACATGTGAATGTATGAAGTCCAAGATTTCCTTGGATCTATTGTCACTTCTCAAGAAGGACCCCTTTACATTCTTTCCAAGTGCACAACCTCTGCACACACCTTTATGTTGAATATGTATCTCTGGAAGGTTTATTACCATTTTCCCTAGAGCTTGAAGGGATCTATAATGAATGTGAACAAGTATCCTATGCCATAGCTCACTCAAGATGATAGTATCATGTAATAGGGCCTAGACTGGTCTGATCGTCAACCTGCATAATTTGTTTTCTCAAACACCAATTACTCTGGCACAATTTATATGTGAGTCCTTGTGCCATGCAAGAACTTTTCCTTCAGAAAAATTAACCTTGTAGACTTTGTCTTCTAAGGAAGAAATGGAGACAAGGTCCCTCTTCATCCCAGGTACATATAGTACCTCACTTAACTAAAGAAGTATGTTTGAATATAGTTGGAAAGTAGAATTTCCAACCCCTATCACATTATATCTGCCATTGTCTCTAAGTACAACATGTAGATTGGTCTCTTTCTCAACAAGATTTGTGAGGTGATATTTAAATCTGGTCATGTGCCTAGAGGCACCACTGTTAATTAACTAAGTATCATTATAAGTAGGAACCATACCTGAGAGTGTTGAAATGAATAATAAGGATTCTTCTTTGATGTCTTCATTTCTCTGAAGTCTTGGTTTCCAGGAACTACATTTTCTTGATTCATCAAGCTTATCTTCCATCATATTTTTGTTCATCGTATTTTCAGATTCTTCACAAACCCTTTCCAACTGGGATAGAAAACCTAATGGCTAGGCCAGGCTAGAAAAATTGGTTTTGTTGGGCTTATGACTTCCAAAAATAATCCTTGAAATTCAGAAGAACATTGGTGAGCTGAAAAGCTCCTTCAATTAGTTGCAGAAACCCTAAATTTGAATTTTCTGCAAAAAATTGTGGAACCCTAGAATCCCTAGGGCCAAAAATCGAAAATTCTTGAAATTGCACTTTGAGAGCCTCTGGAAGTGCGTTGAGGTAGGCCACACTCTCCTATGCCAATTTTAGCCCCAAAATCCAAGTATAAAGTGTTGAAAATGAAAAGGAAGGAGGGCCATACGGAATTGCAGAAACCCTAGAAGGTCGTACGAAATTGCAGAAAGGAGGATGGTTGGATTTAATTCTTTTGCAATGGGTTCTTCAAGACCTATGCTATGAAACCATGTTGAATTTTCACTATGTTGGGCTCAAGCATGAGGTTTATTTCATTTTATTCGTGTACTTGAACCATAAACAAATTCATCTACACCATTCACAATTGTTGCAATAACCAAGATCACGAGAAGAAATATCATGCACAAGAACACAAGAAATATCCTGGGAAAACCCTTCTCAACAAGAAAGAAAAACCCAACAATCCTTTTCTATATTCTCAAGAGAATATCCTCCAACCATAAAACCCTAATGCACACAAGAGGGTTCCCTACTACCATGAAACTTTTTCCCAAGAGAGGTGTGCACTTCAACCCTAGAAATGTGCTTGCTGAAATTTCCAAATGACAAGTGACTTGTGTGTTTCCTCAATGGGGAAATCACCTTTATTTATACTAGATTGGACAGACCAAAAGTGGTGTCTATTGGAAAAACAGGGTTGACCTCAATAACTCGGAAAATAATTAATTATTACAATAAACATTAATTATATTTCACATGTGATGGAGTCGACTTGTACCCTTTACATCACAATTAGGGTTACAGGTAAATCTTACTCTTAGACAATATAACAAGGGATCTCACACATCCACCAATGCTCAACCACTAGGGGCACGTCCACCTATGCTCAACCATAGGGACATCCTACTCAACAGATCTCTATCTCACTGAGTCCATAGGAGAATCATCTAGAGTACCATCTCAAGTCTGACTCAACTGAGTCCACAAGGCAGGAGACCACACATCATAACAACTCAGTCCAGAGTTTGACGTACACCCATCACATGGGCACCTTCACCCAACACAGGGGTACACATTTTTTCATCTCAATACAAAGAGGAATGAGACACCCATCTCATGGGAATCCTCACCCCACACAGGGGCACACATCATCTCATCTTAGTCCAGAGAAGAACGACGCACCCACCTCATGGGCCCACCCAACACATGGGCTCTCTCACAGGTCGGCTCACTCATTTTGTGTCCTGGAGGATGTCTCACGAAGTTGTAATCATCAATAAAATCAACACCTACATCTTCAATAACTTTAATGAAAAACTCACTCATATATTGTGCATCCTTGTATTTTCCAAGGGCATCCATTACTTTCAAGAATATTAGTTCATTTATGGAAGG